>CAUYSK010023034.1:0-29593 GCA_963575035.1 Avahi laniger | reverse complement strand
AAAGGACACGAACAGAAACTTTTCAAAAGAAGATAGACTAATGGCCAAGAAACATATGAAAAAATGCTCAACATCTCTAATCATCAGGGAAATGCAAATCAAAACCACAGTGAGATATCACTTAACTTCAGTGAGAATGGCTTTTATTGAAAAAGTTCCAAAATGATAAATGTTGGTGTGGATGCGGAGAGACAGGAACACTCACACACTGCTGGTGAGACTGCAAACTAGTACAACCTCTGTGGATAGCAATATGGAGATACCACAAACAGCTATAAGTAGAACTACCATTTGATCCAGCAATCCCATTACTGGGTATCCACCCAAAGGAACAAAAGACATTTTGTATAAAAGACATCCACACTTGAATGTTTATAGCAGCACAATTCACAATTGCAAAGATGTGCAAACAACTCAAGTACCCATCAATGCATGAGAGGATTAATAAAATGTGGTATATGTATACCATGGAGTTCTACTCAAACTCAAAACATAATGGTGATATAGCACCTCTTGTATTATCCTGGATAGAGGTGGAGCCCATTCTACTAAGTGAAGTATCCCAAGAATAGAAAAACAAGCACCACATGTACTCACCATTAACTGATTAACACGTATATTCACATATAGTAGTAACATTCATTGGGTGTTGGACAGGTGGGAGTGGCGAGGAGTGGATGGGTATATTCACACCTAATGAGTGTGGTGCACACCGTCTGGGGGATGAACATGCCTGAAGCTGGGACTCAGGTGGGGCAAAGGCAATATATGTAACCTAAACATTTGTACCACTGTAATATGCTGAAATAAAAAAATAAATAAAATAAAATGCCTTTGGGGCTTATTCCAACTTGATTTTATACATGGAAACATAGGAAAATTTATCAGGTATGGGCAAAGTAATAGCACTACCAAAATCATAAAAATATCTTGCTACAACTGATGAGATATATTTCCCATTTTTATAAAAATATGGTATTACCTATAAATCTTAGTTGTGTCTGGAAGAGAACATTGGGAATAACTCCTTGAGTTTGGATTTTTCTCTGGTTAGAGATGTGAACTTTTCTAATCCGTGTCGATCTTTTTTGAGTCAGTATGGTTATACCTGCCATTCCTTATTGTGTGCCTGCTAAATTCTCTGCAAGGAACTTAGGAGCAAGTGTTTGTCAGGAGAGTATGCATAGGAGTGATAGAAAAGAAAGATAAAGGAAAGAGAAAAAGAGAAAGGTGCTGGAGAAAGAAAATCTATGCCTCCTATATTCTCAATGCTATTTTATTAGAATTATTTTTCATAAAATTTTTCTACTAATATAAAAATGGAACTGTCCCTAACATGTGCAGGCAAAGGGAAGGAAGACAGTTTTATTATATTGTTTTTAGTTAGTCTAAATTTTCCTGGAAGGAATTTTAAACACTTTATGAATACCATTGATTATTTAAAATATTTTTTTAGAAAAGGCAATATTGAAATAGACTAATTTTTTTGTTGAGTTTTCAGTTCCTATTTATCATCTATGTGTTTTACTTTAGCAGAAGTAAAACTGAACTTTTAAAGTCATCCGGCACAAGTGTCTATTTACTCTTTGGTTCCCCTCATTGCTCAAGAAGGGTACTCATTTAGATTCTCTTTTATTCTCTTCCCACTGCCTTTAGAAATTGGCTGGAGTTCTAGCAGGGGCACACTGAAGATTCGCAGATGCTCGAATAATCCTGCAGCCACAGCTCTGGCGAACACCAGGCTGTCTGTCCTGCGACAATGCCTCATTCATCTAGAAAAATAGGGGCTTGATAAGACTGACTGAGGACAGGTGGTGCAAGGTATAGGGCATTCTGATTCTAGGAAAATCTAATGTGCTTTATTATCAGGCAATAAAATGTATATAGGAGAATCTTTAGATTGTATCTCTATAATAGTTACTAGGTATCCATTACAGCCAAATGACAATAGAACAGGAAAATTCTATGTCATCAATGTTAGTTGTCTCATATATTAGAAATGAATGTAGATCTCAAGAAGTGAAATTGTGATCACCTCTGCTCACGAACCTTAATTGTAGACACTCTTCTATATGTGTCTTTTAAAAACAGGAGGTATCTCCAGTTTGGGTTATACAATTGAAAGGTTGAAAAAGAGGGAGAGAGAGGAAGAGAGAGACAGACATATTAAAAGAGAGAATGAGTTCACAAACAGCTGATAAATGTGAAAGAATAGTTTCTGTTAATTACTTAATTTTATACTAAGTAGAAATAAAGGCATTTTACTGAAAAAATTTTTTGACTCATGTCTATTTCTTAGCCTTCTGAGAATTTCACCTTCATTGCCTTAGAAAGAGAATCTGTGAGTTAATTTGGGATGTAGTAAGGAGAAGAATTCCATGAAAAAGAGGCCCACATGAATGCCTTCATTAGAAGGTGGTCTTTATTTGAGAACGCCATCCTCACCTTCTTTATGAAGGGAACCTAAGGAAGAGAAAGGGATAATGAGAATAATCTCAGCAAGATTACCTGATTGCCTGAAATGACTTTTGTTGCAAATAGTGTATTTTTACATCCTCTATAGTCTGTTTTTGTTATTTCTGCAAAATAAAAGAAATCTTATTTTCTGGAATGTGTACACCAGATTTCAAAAGTAGAAAGGGGAGAAAATCGTTCAGAAAAAATTTACCTTTCCTATACAAATATCTTTCAGCGTATCATAAAAATAATTAAACTTTTGAATATAAAGGAGAAGCAATTAAAAAAAAACACGTTCTCCTTGATTGAAGCAAGATATAAGCAAGTACATTTTACTTCTCCAATGTGTAAGAAATACTTTTGTTTTCTGGCATGCCAAAATTCCATTTGTGCATGAATATATAAAATACAAGCATCTAATAAACTAAAGTAATTATCAACAACTTATTAGGAAAGACTTCTTGCTTATATGTTTTAAATGTGAATTTTTACTTTTCCTTATTTCATTATCTTATAACCCAGATTTTCAACTAATCATTTCTGTTAGTCTTCTATCCTTTTTCTTTTCAAAAATTTAACAGGTTGTTTAAGACAGCAGAACAACAACCCTGCGACAGAACCACTCACAAACAATTATAACATAATAGAGACCGTAGTGTATTTTTGAAATATGACTGTGGAAAATGGAATGCACTTCTGCAAAATAGAAGACAATGTGTGAAAAGGCTGGAAAAAGCAGACAGGCTTAGAAATATTATACAAAAGTAAATGTTTACTGTATGTAGGTGACACAGAAAGACTTCACTTCTACTGACAGCTGTGACAGTGAGATGCCCAATATGTTGGCTGAAGTTTCAAGATCCTGTGACTTTCTAGTGAAAAAGTCCAGAAACTCTTAAAAAGGTGCCTTTATAACGCGAGGGCGGCAGGTAAAAAGGTGAAAGAAAAAATATAGAGAGAGGAAAGGCCAGTGTGTATTTCCATTAAAATTTATGTAGAGCCCACTCTGAAGCAGACCACTCCTTAAACACGTGGATTTTATTTTATAATGATGTGAATTCTTCATAGTTCAGGCCCTCGATCACTCATATGTAAACCACTTGAAAGGAACCAGTTTTGAATTTCCTCTTGATTTCTTCATTGGGCTTTGTTGTCTTACAGGCAAGGCAGTCGGATGTCACCATGAAAATAACAGAAACAATCTCCTGGACCTATCCTTCATGGATGGCTGCTTGTGTCTAAGTTCCAGGGCATGACTGTGCTATGAAAGGCTCATTATTTTATAAAGTACCTGATCAAACTGGTTTCCAAGGGTCATATCCTTGCATCGTAGAAAGGTATTATAAGTTAGGCTTAGAGTGAGTCAAAAACATTGCTGTGACCTCTAGTCAGATGTAGTTTGTAACAAGAAACATGTTAACTATGAATTTTTATTTATTTAAAAGTGACATAATTTGAACTTTGTATGTTGTTCCTCAAAGATGAACAGATTAGGTGGCAAATGAATGACCTTGAAAAATGTGTCTCGACTTAGGGGAGTATGCAGTGGGCAGGTCCCAGAGGTAGATGTAGAGCGGTTAGCATTCAAAGTTCAGGTGGATGGCATAACACATGCCGTGAAGAAAGGCAGGCATCGATTTAATGACACATCCTGGTTCTTATCTATTTCCCTCTGAGTCCTATGATTAATTCAGGGACCACAACCTGATGACCATTGGTAGAGGTTTTCTCTGACTGATTATTTGAACGTTTTCAACTTTAACAGGTCTTTTACTGCTACTGATGCCATGAACTTTATTGGATATGCTTGAGGGTAGAAATGTCTATTTATTACTAAATATGTTAAGGACGACTATAAAGATGAACGAGAAAAGGAAAAAAACCTTCATTGTTTGACAGTGGCAGTTGTCTTCAAGAATGGTAGATTTTCCTTTAGGAAAGAACTTCATTTTTATTTAGGAAAACACCTTTTTGAGTATGGAAATGTTGTGCCTTAGGGAATTGTGTAGAGAAAAAAAAAAGAGGAAAAAGTGATTTAAAGAAATAAAGAAAGACAGAAAAGAAAAAAGGAGAAAGAAGGACCTTGCTCTGCAAAGGCAGGAAATAGTTCTCAGGTTTTGGCTGTTAAGCCAAAGGATTGGAGGATTTAGGAACCGGAATGAGGAGGATTGGATGAAGGGTCTAAAACAGCAATTTTCAACCTAGATGTACATAGGAATTAACGAGGGGAACTTAAAAAAGTTCATTTCTTGGTTTCATTTCCCAAAGATTCTAATTTATTTAGTCTAAGTGGAGCCTGCATGACATTTTTTAAAAGCAACTCCAGTGAGTTCAGTTCTCAGCCAGAAGAGAGAATCACTAGAGAGAACGTGATCCTGTCCCTAGATGCGGTTTACAGGTTAAGATGGGCAGCAAGGAATTCCCAACAGTGGAATAGGAGCTTGATAATATTCAATCATAAATCATTTGATGTTCTTACTATTCCAGCCTAATGTCCTATCTTTGGTGAACTGTGTCACAGGCGATACTCTCATATTTATGGGGTTTTGAGGGATGAGAATGAGGGTCCAGTTCTGGTTAGAAGTGGTACCATAAAAAAGTAGCAACTACCAAGGTTGAAACAATGAAATCTTCAGTAGTCATCAGCTATCAGGAACAACAGCTAATCAGAAGAAGTCAGGGTGCTTGAGAGGCCTCAGAAATATTGTTAGGGTTCTGAGCTTCCTGACAAATGTAGCATGGGGTCTCAGGATTCATTATTTGCAAGTAATTATCTCAAGGGGCTAGAGGATTTGGAGTTAACCTCTTGATAGTATCAAAAGTCGTGGTACTGTGCATTTCAAAATTTGTTAAGAGAGGAGACCTCATGTTAAGTGTTCTTATCCCTTCCCCACATACTCACACATGCATTCCAAAAAGAAAAGCAAGGGAACACAAGGAAATTTTGGAAAGTGTTGGATATGTCCATTATCTTGATTATGATGTGATGTGATTGTGATTGTGATGGTATCAGGAATGTTTGCTTATGTACAAATTCATCAAATTAAATATTAAATATGTACAGTTCTATGAATTGTACCTCAATAAAACTTTTAATATAAGAAGAGTCACTTTGTGTTTAATATAATTTTTATGTACCTGTTAGATGTTATCAGCAACCACCTTAACAAATCCTTGTTTGAATCCAGACTTCCACCCTTTTAATAGCTGTGTGATCTTGAGCAGCCAAATTCTTGGTTTTCTCATGTGTAACATGGGGATAAATGGTGTACTTTAAAAGATTAGACATGATGTCTATAGGAAAAGAATGTTTCTAAAATTAAAATTTGGGTCAGCAGTTTTCCTTGTAAAAATTTATCTTGAGGAAATAAACCTATAGGTATGCAAAGGCATATACATAATAAAGTTATTGATGCATTGTTTGTAAGGGCAACAAATAAGTATTTTTAAGTGTTCAATAATAGGAGATATGTTAAGTAAATTGTAGGTGAACCATATGAAGAACTGCTCTGTATTTAATATGAATGATTATGTACACCCACATTTACTGACAAAATTTCCATATTGTTTTCATTTTATTTTTACATGAAAAAAATTTATGAAATAGTTTCCCTTTGTGTGTATTTGTGTGTGTGTACACATACATAAAAAAATGGAGGATATATACAGAAATGTCATATCCTGTCAGTTTTATATCATTTTTCTTTTTTAAATTTAATAGGTAAAGGAAGCAGAACAACAAACCTGCAACAAACCATTCACATATAATTATAACACAATAAATATGGCAGCATGTTTTATGAAATGTAATTGGGGAAGATGTGGATTTCTCTTGGTGATAAAATTTTGATGGGTTTATTTTTTAATTTTTTTTTCTTTTTTTCTATATTTCTATTTTTAAAGAGAGTGAACATGACTCTGTATTATTTGCATAACAGAAGAAATATTGAAGTATTTGTATTTTTTAAAATAAGATATAAATTCAATACCTGACAAGACACCAGACTTCTCAATATATGTTTATTTGTTGTGATAGTTATCATAGCTAATTAGTGAATGTGAGGTAATTTACTATCCTGACAGCAGTGTATAGAAGCAATGGTGCTCACTTAGCTCATGGATTTTAAGGGTGTGCTAGCGAACTTGTATTACAGTTGTAAAATTTGCATTTGTATTTTCTTTGTCTAGAAAAATCATATAAAAATTTTATTGTCCCTGAACTGAAAGCTGTATAGTTAAGATACTTTTCAAATTATCCTCATATTTTTCTATAAGTTATAGATTTTCATGAGGAATCATAAGGATATAATTTTCCGACAGGATTGTAAAGGTTGGTGTAGTGGGTACAATGCTCTCGGTCATACAATAATTCACGATTACAGCTCTTTGCCACATCTCCTTTGAGAATGAAGGCAATTCTCAGTAATCAAACTATCAACATTCCAGAAAATGTCAACATCACTCTGAAGGGACACACAGTTATTGGGAAGGGCTTCAGAGCAACCGTACAGAGGAGACTTCAACCACATCAATGTAGAACTCAGTCTCCTTGGAAAGAAAAAGAAGAGGCTTAGGATTGACAAATCGTGGGGAAATAGAAAGGGACTGGCTACTGCTACTACTATTTGTGGTCATGCACACAGCATGATCTAGGGTGTTACACTGGGCTTCCACTACAAGATGACATCTGGGTATGCTCACTTACCTATGAAGGTTGTTATCCAGGAGAATAGATCTTTTGTCGAAATATGAAATTTCTTGGGAGAAAAATATACCTGCAGGGTTCGGATGAGGCCAGGTGTTGCTTGTTCAATATCTCAAGCCCAGAAAGATGAGTTCATCCTTGAAGAAAATGACATTGAACTTGTTTCAAATTCAGCCGCTTTGATTCAGCGAGCCACAAGGGTTAAAAATAAAGTTATCAGGAAATGTTAGGATGTTATCTATGTCTCTGAAAAAGAAACAGTTCAGCAGGCTGATGAATAAGATCTAAGACTTGTCCAGCTACAGAAACAAGATACTGCATGATTCCTAAGACCTATTTGTGATATTTAACGGATGCAGTTAAAGACTTCTATTGAAAAAACAATAATAATTCACGATTACAGGTTCTGCACACAGTGTCTGTAGTGCCTGGGTGAACTTTTGATGTTCGAGCTCCACGTGTACGCACTGAAGAAACCAGTCTACCAGTCTTCTAAAAGCAAATGGAGCCCTTCTCTGCTTATCAGATGGTTGCCACTTCAGAAAATGCATGGGAGAGACAGGAGGCGTCTTTCTTCACTGTGAAGCTAAGGCTTAAGAGGCATAAATCTCAGAGAAAGTTGCTGGTTGCTTCTTCATCTAGAAAGGGTCTTTTCAGACATCTGGGCTTGAATCAGAGGCTCTGCAGTCATAGTCCACTTTTCTCAAAACTGCCTCTCTGGGCAGGAGGCCCAATGGCTGATTCATCTTGCATTCATTAAAATAGTAGGGAACCAGAAAAATTTACAACACGGAATCTGTGTCTGAGCCCACATGCTATTTGGGGGTTCAGGGAACATGTAGATTCCGGGGCTCTGTGTGGGAGCATTTGTTCTGAGTGCATGATGCACTGACTTTGCAATTTCTGGGTTTTCTCTCCTTAAAATAACCAATTGAAAGCTAACTGGGGTAATTCAAAGGATATAAATGAGTCGTCTCCAAATCTGATTGCAAATAATTATCATATGGGAAGCTTTCAAAAATACAGATTTTACAACTCTAAACGTTGATTTAGGGCTCAGATTCTCCTGGGATGGGGCCGAGGGGTAATTGTTTTTAATAAGATATTCTACTAATTTTGATATAAACTCAGGTTTGGAAATCATTTCTTAATCTCTTACATAAGTAAATTAAACATCAATAGAAGAATAAGACAGAAGGGCATGGGGAAACTGAGAGAGAGGGTGTAAGGGGGAGAATAGGAAAAAACATTTCAAAAATAATAACAAGAAAAAGAGTGAGAGACCTAAATTTTAGAAGGAAACATTGAGCACTGCAGCAAGCAGCTGCCAACTGCGATTTGTACTGGTCTTGAAGAAAGGAACCGGGAGAACAATGTTTCCTAATCCACAGGGGCTGCAATTACTCTTGCATTCGTCATTTGTATACTAAAAGTAAATTAATTGTAATAAGACATTGTCACTGAACAAATGTCTCCTGCTTGGAAAATCAGTGCTTCCGCCCTGTCCCTCCCTTTATATTCCAGCAGGAGAGCTGAACATTACCATGGAACAATGCACTATTCTACTGACATTATCTTTTAATTATATCTCCATCACACGCAACTTTCAAAGCTTTTAATGAAATATTTCCTAAAAATGTTTGCCTTTAATGGAAACATGTAAACTTGAAAGGCAGAAATGTTTCAAACCTATGTGACACAAAACATCATCTTAATGTCACTAGACTCCCACGGAGGACAGCCAAAGTCATCACTGTGACTTCTATTGAACACAATCTGGTTATGGTACAAAAGTACCGGGGAAGAAAAAAAAAGTGTTTTTGGTATAAAATATATAAAATACAGAAGTATTCTCAGGTTAAATGTCAAAATGAGAAAAAATATAAGCTGAGCTAAAAATTACTTTTCTAAATATGAGTAGGTAACTCCCTTATAAGAAATAAAATGGACCTATTTTGACTTTCAAATGTTCATTTCTGCTGCAGAAATTTTTATTTTCTTGTACATAAAAACTCTAACTTAAAATCTAGGGCTATCATTGCAAATGATTCTGCCTTTGTTTCTTTCCAAAGAAACAAAAGCTTCTGCCCTCTGTGTTTAATAGTCTCTAGGATAAGATAGCAGTGTAGACTTTTCTCATCTATAAAATGGACAAATAATCCCATCTATTTAATACCATGAAAAGAGATGAGTAAGTTAATATGTATAAAGCATTTTAAGCAATATTTGACTCTTTTTAAAATATTGTACAAGTGTTTGCTATGACTATTATAAAGGATAAGATTATCCTGAAGCTTTTGAAACTCCACGATTTTCTTCTTTCTATATTTTCATATTTCTTCCTATAACACTGATTGCCTTGCAGCAACACATTTTAAGGGACGTAACAGTCTATATAGTACCATTTGTGTGTCAAGGGTAGTTCCAGAGATCAACAGTCTCTTGTTCTTAATGTCCCCTGGTTCATTCATGCCAAAAGTTGTCAAGTAGAAATCCGGTCATGTCCTTCAGTATGAAAGAAAGAAGATTAAAGATAAAAATGGAAAGCCAACAGAAGGAGAAAATGGCCTGGGAGGAACACAAAGAAAATGTATCTCTGCTGAAAGGATAGCTCCCCTATGCTAAAGTTGAGACATCATAGAGTCTCATAGAGAGAGAAGGAGCTTCTCATGCACATCAGTGAAACCAACCATGTCAGAAATGTCAAGACAGTATCAAGATACTGCAACCAAATCACTTTCCTCTCTTAGAGGTTGTAGAATCTCTTTGGCTCTTTCATCATCCTTCACCTGTGCTTTTTTCTTCATTACTGTCCCCTACGTACTGCCCCTGGCATCACCCTTTTGACAATATTATCTTACTTTCTATAGTACCCATAGACTTTTCTTAAGCTGTAGGTATATTGTCTAGGCTAAGCCCTTTCCCCTAATTAATTAAACTTCCTGTTTTGCGGCACCAGAGAGTGTCCAGAATATCCACGATTGTGTGTCCCAAATACAACATGAAGAATACTATGTTTCTGGATGACACCTAGTTGTTTCCAAATAATGTATGCCTAGCTTCTTTCTGTTTTATCTTAAAAAAAAGTTATCATTCTATTGTGATTGATGTTCTGTCTCCTTTTGCTATGCCTTCCTTCTCCCATCTGACTTGTAAAATTTATGTTAGTTTTATCTCTACCATTTTAAATGTCAGTTGTCTTCTCAAAGAGCATCCTCTTTACTTAATGGCATCAATTATAAAAAAGAAATTTAAGTAATACTTATGCATCACATAGACAGATGCAGAATGAAAGGGAGATAATATATTATTTCAAAGGAGTGATTGCAACTGAACTGAAAGCTTGCAGAAAAGAAGTTACATCAAGAATAATGATAGTACCAAATATGACTTTTATTTTAGCATCTGTATATTTAAAGTCATCATGTTAATTATAAGGCAAGGGAACTCCTTCCGGATATTTTATGAAACAAATAAAATGAATGAAGTTCTCAAAGCATCTGAGGAAAGAAACCTTTATGCTATGTGAAGAAAAATCTGCCAAAGCCCTCAGTCAATTTTTACCATGACATTAAGATCAGAATTCATTTACAACATATTATGTGAAAGCCGCCTCTTGATTTTTGCCCACTGTGTCCTACCGTTTGACAATCAGTAGGGTCAGAATTCATATCCTGGATGTATTTGCATATAATTTCCTTTCCATCCATACATTGCTTAATACTTCCAACTGATCACAATCCTTTTCTGTTTTGAAGTCAATCAGGATTGACAAGCCTTATCTTCTGTTAGTCAAAATAACAGGAAACTAATATAAGGTACACAAAGAAACACATGATTCCCAATGGAAATAATAATGGGCCAAAAATCTGGAGCTAAAATTCAATTTTGACTATGCAAAAATACATGTTTGTCCCCTGTCCAAACAACCTATTAAAAAGCCATTATGCAGATAATAACCTGATTTCCTGGTCTACACAGATTTAATCTTGATATTTAGGCTGTCCTATTTGCACCATTGCGTAAACCCGTGTTTTTTGATTATATATTTAATGTGAGTTTATGTACAAAGTTGTCGTTGAATTCCCTGTCTTGTATATTATCTAAGGTTTATTATATAAAAATCATATGATTAATGATTTAAACCACTTACTCATTTATTATTCATTCAAGGAACAAACATTTGAAAGCCTGGGTGGTACGTGTCATTTGGATAGCGGGAAACTAGCTAATCAGAGAGGTGGAATTGCTCCCTTAATCAATCTCATATTTCAGTGAGAGAGAGAGTCAACACACTAGTGAACAAATAAATAATAGCAGTAAAAATGTTTATCTCACTTGATGTCCTGTCAAGCTTCTCTTTCATCAGGTAGTAAGGATTACATGGATTATTGTATTATTAATTTAACTTGACTTTATATTTAATACACTTTATATTTAATTTTTATATAATTTAATATTATTCAATATTATATTAGTTTAAAACTTTCAAGAGGAAAGGTGAGATAAAAAGAGAAAGGGTAGGAAATCAAGAGATCTGAGTTTAACTCTCACTTCTTCAGCTTTTTAATTGTGAGATCTTGTGTTAATCTTCTGTTTTCTCTTTCCATATGAAATTAACTAATACCTGCCTTTTTTATTTCATTGTTTTCAGAAACCGATGAGACCACGTATATGAAGGTTAACACATGTAATTGCTGTGGTCTGAATGTTTGCGTCCTCCCATACCTAATCTCCGATGTGAGGGTATTTGGAGATAAGGCTTCTGGGAGGTGATTAGATCATGAGAGTGGAGCCCTCATGAGTGGAATTAGTGCCCTTGTAAAAGAAGCCTCAGAGAGATCCCTTTTACCACATGAGGACATACCCAGAAAACTCAGTCTATGAATCAGAAAGTAAGCCCTCACCAGACAGAAAATCTGTCAGCACCTTGATTTCAAACTTCCCAGCCTCCAGAAAGGTGAGAAATAAATTTTTGATGTTTTTAAGCCACCAAGTTTATGGTGTCTTGTTAAAGCAGTCCAAACAGTCCAAGACGGTAATGTATAAACATGAGACATTAAGGAATCATTGCTCAATTAAAGAAATAAATTGAATTAGATTTATTTTATCCCTTATAGCTATGACACATACTTTCCTGGATATGTAAGAGCAAATATATTTTATATATCTTTATATATATTTTGTCCTTTTATAGACATTTTAAAGTGTCACTAAATCTTCTTAAAATAGAATATTAAATTCTAGGATTGGTAAAAAGCTTAAAGATTGCCTACTCTGACACCCAACTTCTAAAATCTTACCCATAACTTCCACTTAATATAAGGCAAGGCTTCAATACCTCCAGTGATGAGGAACTTAGAATTTACTAGAATAGTTTATTTTGACCACTAAAAACTATGTTAAATGTCTTCCTAATTTGGAGCTGGAATGTCTTCTGATAATTTCTGAAAAATGGATCTAACTTGAAAAGACATGGGATATGTATGCCTAGGTTGTGCACGAGGGCACTGATTAATGGGGCATTGCTCTGATTATAAATATCAACTATTTGTGTGTTTATTGTGACAATTTTTCTGCCAATGGAAGTAAAATAAATTAAGAAATGCCTTTCTGAAATTTTTGTGATGGTCTGATTTGATCTATCAGTAACTCTAACTTATCGTTTGTAGTCAGCCAGATAAAAGCCCATTGCTCCTCCCTTTGATGACTTTTCAGATATTTTATTCTGTTTAACATAGTTCCAAGAGCCTATATAGATTCTCTCTCTGAAAGGGACTGAGGTTTTATATCTCTCAATCACAAGTTACCCATGTTGGTCAACATAAAAATAAATGTAACAATTGCTAAAAACATCTAATTGCTTATACAACATTCAATGTCTCCTTTCTGCCATTCTCTTGACTGTGGATCTGCATTGGCATTGTAACATAACATGGTATTTTGAAGACCTGGATATCAATAAAACACATTAAAATGTAACAATTTCTTATAAAATTTTTGGTACTACCCAGTTGACACATAAAGGCACTTACAACACTCCTATATCATCCCCTACAATTTCATGGGAGCTTCCATTGCCTCTTAAGAAATCCAAAATCTTACCTCCTGAAAAATATTTGTATCTGGTGTGTACATATTAGCAGCATTTGCTGTAACTTAGTTCAGTCATATCTTTGAGAAAACTGTTGGCTATTAAAACTCAACCTTTCTATCCATCTGCTTTTAAACAGATGGCTAATGTGGCAGAGTAATGGAATTTTATCTAAAACTTGTAGCATAAAGGGAAGAGAGATGGAGCCAGAATAACTTAAAGGTATGGTCATTAACAAATATTTTATTGCTCTCTGCACATATGTCATTAACCAAACCAGGTCTAATTTTTGTATCTCCTATCTAGTAATTTCTGAATTTTTTTCCTAGTATAGGACTCATCACTTATAAAACACTTTATGTGTTTACTAAATAAGGAAAATAATACAATTTTCACTGGAAACCTTAAAGTAATTCCAAAATATGTTAATTAAAAGTGAAAGTTCGGCTGGGCGCGGTGGCTCACACCTGTAATCCTAGCACTCTGGGAGGCCGAGGTGGGCGGATTGTTTGAGCTCAGGAGTTTAAAACCAGCCTGAGCAAGAGCGAGACCCCATCTCTACTAAAAATAGAAAGAAATTAATCGGACAACTAAAAATATATAGAAAAAATTAGCCAGGCATGGTGGCGCATGCCTGTAGTCCCAGATACTCGGGAGGCTGAGGCAGAAGGATTGCTTGAGCCCAGGAGTGTGAGGTTGCTGTGAGCTAGGCTGACGCCATGGCATTCACTCTAGCCCGGGCAAAAGAGTGAGACTCTGTCTCAAAAAAAAAAAAAAAGTGAAAGTTCACCTCTTTGCTAGACCAATATCCCAGGGTCAATCACAAATCTTTCATTTCTCTCTTAAGCCAATCTGGGGCTTGATCAAGAACCATATTTGGACATATTAACATTTTTAAAATACAAATAGAATTTGTTAATTTACTTGACAAATATTAAGTCTACCCTTTCTAAGTAGGGTGGGTTCCTACACTTGGGAATAGGTAGATAATGAAGCAGCAGAAGAAAATATCAGGAATATAATGGCAGTAGGAAAAATAAAACAGGAAAATATGGCAGTGATGGTGTTTCATTAGATGGGTGGTCAGGGAAAGTCTGTTTGAGGGAGCATTTCAAGTGGTGACCTCAAAGACCCAAAAGACTGGGCAGGGTATTCTGGGACCATGAAACAGCTGACGCACATGAACTGAGAGAAGTAGTCAGTATCTGTGGGGCCTTCTAGGTGAGGGTGGGGAGGCCGGATTTTATTTTTAAGTGTGACGTGAAGTCGTTGGAGTATTTTAAGGAGAAAAATTATGTGATCTTATTTTTATTCTGAAATATTACTCTGACCGCAATGTGATTTTAGACGATGGACAAAGGCAGATAGGAGGTTATGGTAGCTGGGTAGTGGTGCTGACATTATGGATGGTGGAGAAGAGAGAGAGAAATAGGGAAGCCAGTTAGGAAGAGATTGTGGGTGTCTGGAACCTAATGGTGGCAATTATCAAGACAGAATTGGACAGAATGGGGGTATGTTTTAGGGGAAGAGTCAGCAGGGTTTTGGTGAGGTGGGGGAATGAGTAGATTGCTGTAAGTGTAAATCTGAGAACTTTCTTTGACGTGAGCAAATGAGCAAATACTTGGCCTGGGCAAATGTTGCATTTGACAGGGATAACAAAGACCGGGAAAAGGGCACGTGTTGGCATGTTGAGGTGAAGCTTTCCCTAAGCGATGTAGACAAAACATCCAGCTGACAGTTGGCTATAAGAAAGTGGAGTCGAAGGATATTCAGCGAAGAAGACTAGAGGCATAACTTTGAGAGTCACCATTTTGGATGGGATTTGATGTCAAGGAAGTGACCAAAGAGTGACAGTATATATTTTAATTTTAATGCATCTTTTGCTCTTTATCTTTTGCTCTGTGGTTCTTATTTTATTCCCTCTTCACCTTTCCTATTTGCTGTCTTTTTGAAAAGTTGAGTCTTGACATATTTTTTACTTTGATTTTTTAAAATTTGTAAATAAGATATATGTATGGTAAAACAAATGTTCTCATATGAGTGAAAATGTACATGGAGTGAAAAGGAATCCCCTCTCCTTACCCTGTCCCCTAGTCACTCACTTCCTCTCAGGAAAAGTAATACATTCAATAGGAATGTATTAAATGTATTCTTCTATTCCTTTTTTATTTCACTGGAAAGTAGATTGAAACATTTTCTGCATAGTGTTCATTATGTGGTGTGCCGTTATTTATTTAACTAGTCAATTGAAAGATTTTTGTGCCATTTTTATTCTTTTGTTATTCTCCCGTTTCTTACATTATCAGTTTTTTCCTTCTTTATTCTTTCTTTACCTCTAGCTACAATTCCATTTTTTTGGTTCCATTTTATAGCAAACTCCTTTGGAGTTTACTGATCATTATCACTAAAATTCTTTTTCCTTTTCTGTCTCTGTCTCTGTCTTGCTATATTTTATGTGTTTTTGGTTCATTTCTATAATGATTTTATTGCTATCTTCAAGTTTTTCCTGATCCCTATCACCTCAGTTGCTTTTGGCTTGCTATGTTCTTTTTCTGTTGTTTGCTTTACAACTCTGCATCCCTTTTGCAATCCTTCATGAGCATTATTCACGTGTGAATGGAGGCCATCCTATTCCGGCCTGCCCTTGCGCATGTAATGGACAGAGAGAGTCAATAGCTTTTAATTGGGCATGTTTCATCAAAACATTTTCTAAATAGGGAGGCTTGGTCCCCTGCCCTGGAGACACACACCCCTCTGTCTTTCCTCCAAAAGAGTATGTACCCTAGATGCCAGGTCAACCTGTGTTGTGTATGTCTCATCTGAGTTTCTCAGGGTGACATGGTAGGAGGAGACTTCAAATAGTTCATAGAAAATGCATACTATGAAAAAAACTACGCATGGATTTAAACATTTTTTACACCCAAATTAAGCCATGTTAACTTATTATAACATGTCTGAAGAGGATCTAGTTTGAGGCACTAAGAAGGATAAGATATCAGTTTGAAAAAAGCTCCTATCAGGACAACATGAATTCTGCTAAAATTGAGTCAAGAGCAAACATCAAATTTATGATGAAACTTGGGTGGAAGAATGATGAAATCATTGATGCTGTATGCAAATCATTGGTGCATATGAAAAATGTAAGGAACAACAAACGCCCCTATGAAATCAGCAGTCTACAAATGGATAACTTGTTTTAA
Organism: Avahi laniger; assembly: GCA_963575035.1. Taxonomy (NCBI): domain Eukaryota; kingdom Metazoa; phylum Chordata; class Mammalia; order Primates; family Indriidae; genus Avahi; species Avahi laniger. The sequence continues at coordinate 13,137 of CAUYSK010023034.1, read as the reverse complement.
GAAGGAAAGAGATGTTGTTGAAGGTGAAGCCTACAGCTGCTGACCATCCACATTTCTTTGTAAGGAAATAATCCTGTTTGGGACCTAATTGAATAGGACAACGATTAACAACACAAACATAGTCAGCATCAATACATCTCAATTAGTTAAGCTTGCATAATTCTGAGTGAAAAATTAAAGTTGAGCAAACTTTCCACTTGGTGGGTGCCCAAACTCTTATACCGAGATCAGCTGCAGATGACAGCAGAGCTTTCAATGGAAATTTTAAACAAGTGAGATCAAGACCTTGAATCAATTCTTCAAAGAATTGAAACAGAAGATTAAACAGGGCTGTCTCAGTATAATTCTGAAGACAAAACACAATCAAACCAATGGCTACAAAGAAGAGGAAGTGGTCAGTCAAAGCAAAAGTGAACCAGTCAAAGAGCAAAGGTTATGGCAACAGTTTTTTAAGGATGCTCAAGGCATTTTGCTTATTGACTTCCTGGAAGACCAAAGAATGACAACACCTGCTTATTATGAGAATGTTTTGAAAAAGATAGCCAAAGCTTTAGCAGAAAAATTCCCAAGAAAGCTTCGCCGGAAAGTTATTCTTCCACAGGATAATGCTCTTACTCATTCCTCTTCTCAAACAAGGACCATTTTGCAAGAATTTCAAGAGGAAATCATTAGACATCTGCCTTTCAGTCCTGATTTGGCTCCTTCTGACTTCTTTTGTTTCCTAATCTAAAAAGGTCTTTAAAGGGCACCTATTTTTCTGCAATCAATAATGTTAAAAAGACCCATTGACATGGCTAAATTTCCAGGGCTCCTCAGTTATTTAGGGATATGCTACATGGCTGGTATCGTCACTTACAAAAGTGTCTTGAACTTGATGAAGCTTACATTGAAAAATAAAGATTATATTTTTTATTTTTATCTTTTGGTTACATTTTCCATGAACGTTTTTTTTTTTTTTTTTGAGACAGAGTCTCACTCTGTTGCCCTAGAGTGTGTGCTGTGGCGTTAGCCTAGCTCACAGCAATCTCAAACTCCTGGGCTCAAGCGATCCTACTGCCTCAGCCTCCTGAGTAGCTGGGACTACAGGCATGTGCCATCATGTCCGGCTAATTTTTTTTAGTTGTCCAGATAATTTCTTTCTATTTTTTTAGTAGAGACGAGGTCTCGCTCTTGCTCAGGCTGGTCTCAAACTCCTGAGCTCAAACAATCCTCCTGCCTCAGCCTCCCAGAGTGCTAGGATTACAGGCATGAGCCACTGCGCCCAGCCATGCATGAACTTTTTGAAGTCCCCTTGAATTTATCTAGGTTCAGTTGAATTTTGCTAGTGGATGAAGGTGATTTCTGCTTTTCCCCTCCATCCTGTCTCATCTGCAAGTTATTTCTCATGCTAAGAGTCTTGGCTGGGGACAAAGATGAGACATGTTTGGCATCATTTCTTACTCCACTGCTCCCCTGTTGCTGTGTGATGTAAAATAAAATTTCCAAGTCACTCTTCTGGTCAGGACACATGCTCAGGCTTCACGATGCTACCGTTATTGTTAGAGAAATAAACACCCTATTTGACATCTGGAGACATGTTACAGGCTTTTGGTAACCTTCCTGAATTTAGATGAACTTTGGTAGATAATATTCTTACCTTAGCTCTTTTCTACTTGTTTATTAAAGAGATTTTTTAAAATTTTTGGTTTTATGCTAATATTGGTTATTTTCATAAAAGGAAGAGAATAAAAACTTTTTTCTCTTCAGACTTTTGCTAGCTTTTAGTAATCCAGTAATTCCTCAGTAATCCACATATTCTTTCTCAGCAAATACTCATTTTCTACCGAGTAGAGGAAACCGGTATCAATTTGCTGATCTCCTACCTATGTAAGTATACACACTTGTCTCTTCTGTAGAATCTATGCTAACATTTTACATGTATCATTTTATTTAATCATCACCTCTTATAGTGGGGATTGTTATTACTGTTATACAAATGAAGACACGGAGGCTCAAATAAAATATTCTGAAGTTAGTTAGTGATGGAGCAGTAAGTTGAGCCCAGATTTGACTCAAAATACTAAGCTGTATGCACCATTAAATCTTACAAATAAAATTGTTGTATTTTATTGACATTTTATTATTCAATTGATTGTTATACAGAGAGTTTTCTACTTATTAGGACCTAACACTCGGGAATATTTACACAAGATGATGTATTAAGAAAAATTTGGGCTTTTATTCTTATTATATCCAAAAAACTTGTTTGCTTTCATGTAGAGTGATTTGAGAACTGAATAACAAATTCGTGAAAGTGCTTAGTTGTGTACTGTATGGAATTATAGTACGTGTTCAGTAAATATTCATTAGATTTCTCTTATCAAAATCATTTCAAAAACCATTAATCAAACAAAAATCATCTATTGATTAACTCAGGGTATCAATAAACACTTTTTAACTGAACTAACAGTGTAGATACCCACCCAGTTCCCCACGAGGGGAAATTTAAAATCATTCTGACATTTTTAAGTCTTCTCTTTACTTTCTCGTATCTGCAATACAATCCAAAGTTGCCAAGTCATCTGTTGAGGATAGGAAGCATACCTGGATTTTGAAAATCAGCATGGCGTTATAATAGCGATCTTGAGTTGGATACATGTGGGGTTCAATTTCACATTTGACATTTATTAATAGCATACTTCATTTCTTGGAGTTCATTGTAAATAGAAAATTTTAAAAAACTCACAGGATCGATATGAGAATTAAATTATATAAAGTGAGGGAAAGTATTTGTGTACAAAGTAGGCATTGAACCAGTTTGTATTTCATTTCTATATGCTCATATTTAATCTTTTGCTATACAAACCAATAATTGTTCTTTTATTACTAACACTCAATAAACCAATATAATATTTGGGATTTGTTATTATGAAATAATAGAACAGAGAATCCCAAAAACCTGGAAAATATGATACAAGAAATATTTTCCTCTGTAAGATGTGTCCCAAACACTATGCATTGTGTGTAGAGATTTTGAAAACCTTTGATAAAAGTGCAAGAGTAAAGAGATTATCATAGGCACATATTCAAATACCAATACCTTTCACACATGTATATTAACCTAGCTAATAATTCAACTGAATTTTCCAATAAGGGATTTCTGAAAGCAGAAGAGAAAAAGAAGACAACATTAGAAATACTTTTTCTAGAAAAATACAAAATTTACCTAAAGCCTTTGAAAGGGCAAATATGAGAACCCTTATCAAACGAAAGTCCTTTCACTACTTGAAGAATTTGTTATAAGCCTAGCCAAGGAGAAATGAAAGGAAGAATTAATACATACAAGCTTGAAAGAAAACCTGGGAGATAAAGAACGTTTCAATTTTTAATTTAATATTTAAGTGGAAATGATGTCATATTCCTAACCCTGGTGTGAGAGAAATAAATAATTTCCCAGCTAGCAAAGAATTCTGCAATTTTGGGTTTTGCATTTATAGGTAGCTCAGATGAAAAATGCATAGGGCACAGAGTGACAGCATTTAGTCTGCAGGTGTCCCAGTTCTCTTAGCACAAATCCCACGTGGATATTGGAGAAAACCCCTCCGTTGGATCATCCAGGCAGCTCATACCATTTCTGCACTGGTAAGCCCCTGAACCACCGTGTAGCCGAGGAAAGTTATATTACATGCAAAGAACGTTAGCATACTCAAGACATTCCTCATTAAGCGAAAATGCATTTCAATAGCTCAATGACTCATGTTAAACATCCCTCAATACCATGGCTACCTCTCTTGCTGACATCCTCCATCTGTGGGGTCCATAATATTTGTCACCAGACTCTTTCTTTCATGTGTCCAGAGCTCATTTCAAGCCTGGATGCAGGACTAGTGTGTTCAGTCACATTGGCCTCTGCTAATGCATTTACATAGCTCCTGCTCCAGTGTTTCCTCCTAATCAACCTAAGTCCCCTTTCAGCCACCCTGGATGCCCAGAAATTTCTCTGAGCTATATATTAGCAAGAGAAATATTTAATATTTCTTCTGTGGTCTGGCCTGGGATGTAGAGTTAATGAGAAGATCACTGGGCTTTGAAACCCAACACTTGTCTTTGAGTCCTGACTTTGCTTCTTGCTGCTATGTGGCCTTGGATAAAACAGACTTTCTGAACCTGTTTCCTCATCTGCGGAAAGTGTGATTATGCCTATCCTGCAGAATGCATATGAGGACTAAATCAAATGATGCATATGCATGCATTGGGTAGACTACATGTTGTGATACATAGTCAGTTTTCAGGGTTATCATCAGGATATTCCTTCGGTGGCCCAAGCCAGGAGGTCCTATCCAATTATCCAGTATTTCCTTTTGAAATTTATTCTATTTACAATTTAGCCACCTCTGTACACATGAGATTTACTCACCAAAATTTTCTATTCTTTAGAGCTTTTCAGTGAACTCGGAAGTACCAACTATTAGCAGATAAGGAGAGTGAAATTTTGCTCCAGCCCTGGGGTCTTGGTTACTTAGTAGAAAAAAAATAGGGCCAAAAAAACTCTTAAATGAATCACTCCTTCTACATCTGAGTCAAACAATACTTCTGGGACATTTTCCCCACTTGACTGCTTATGGGTGCACATGGTCTCATTGTTTCACGCTACAATGACATCTGTCACATGCTATGTCATCACCTTAAGGAAAATTTAAACAAGGGAGCTTATATTTCAGGTAAAGCAGTTTGGGTGAAGAAAGGAAAAGCTGAACTGGAAAGATTAAATATTCAAAGGTCGGTTGGTCGCTTGGAAGTAGAACCAGGGGTTTGGGAGTGACGACACGAATGAGAACCACCACTGGGAAGTAGTATATTTCCCTCTGTGTCTCATTCAGTACAATTAGAATGACAATGAATATGTAAGAAAGAAAAGCTATGATTCTTATAACTGGATTGGAAAGTCTATCTCTCCTTTCACTCCTCAGTATTGTTTGAAGAGGGAAAAATTACATTTAAAGCCTATTTCTATTTTCGCATCCAAAAATAAACCTATATCCTTTCTTTTATCTTCCCAAATAGATTAGCTTCTATTATTTTTTGTCTTCTGCAGTTCTCAGTTTCCAAGTCACAAGTCCCATTTTCATGTTGTTATAGTCTATATTGTTACATAGAATGAGCTAAATTGGGGCTTTGATCTTGCCTTAAGGGCTCACAGAGTAATTCCATTTTATGCTTTTGCTTTGTTTAGGATTCCTCAGCCCCGCTGCTTCAGCTCCAGTTGTTTCTCATCATATCCCTGATGTCAATTTGCCATCACTGTCTGAGATGCAAAAGGTTTATTCAGATCCTTATGAAAATTTAAATATTGCTTGTTCTTCTCACCAATTATGATGTTCATAATCCCATCTAAAGAGCAATTAAATTTTGTGTAAACTCTGTGTTACAATTTCCATAACTGTCTTTGAGATGTTTTGTTTTTAATTTTGTTAGAATTTTGTATTTTGCTTTTGAGAATATCCAGGAGCCATTGGTATCCTGCTTCATTTCCCTTTTAGTCCACATATTTGGGTTTCATTAGTTGCAGAGGGAATTACAATTATATTAAGTATTTAGTATTTTTTACACTTTTATGGCTTAATACAGTCAATTCTTCAGGAATAAAGGTCATATATCCCATTTGTGGTTTTGCCTCCAATGACCCAGGTAGTTATAAGCAGCTCTAAAAATCTAGTGGCTTGTAGCCTTCCTGGGAGGTGCTTTTCCAAAGAGGAATACTACCTCAAAGGAAGAACATTCATATAGCGCTGTGCTTGTTGGGATATTTAGAGAAATATGAAAAAAATGAAGATCAATATATAAAAGATCAAAACAAACACATTTTTGGTGAAATATACAGACACACACACATTATTTTCATATCTTTCATTTAGTTGCATCTCTTCCTGATAACCCTTGAATTCCATTGATTAATTATTTTAATGTTGGACTAGATAGAAATGGTTTGTGCTTTTGGCTTAATTTAAATTGACCTGAAAACATACTCTAGAACACTCTTAAACCAATATGTGAACTCACCATAGCATAGTGGTTAAAATGTAAGGACTGATGGTAGTTCCTCACCACCTCCCATTTAACTGCTTAATCACTTTTTATCTTGGGCAAGTTCTTTAAATGTCTGTGTTTCACTTTCCTCTAATGATTAGAAAAACACTGGGTACATAGTAAGTGCTCAATAAATATTGGCTGATATCATTATAATAGCGGTTTAGTTTCACGTCATTTTTCCTCACGTATGTAACTGTGACTTCATTGTGGCTATGTAATAAAACTATATGCATGAATAATAATCAAATGAAACACTAAAACTGCTCTTAAGCCTTCTTTAATCTAACAACATAAAATTAAATTTTAAACTATTGGTATGTTATCACTCCATGAGAAGGGGGTATTTAGATTTTTTGTGAAAACATACAGGCCACTTAAACTATACAAAGTTAGCTGTGGGGTTCCTTAGACATGTCAGTTATATGATGTCTACTTTTGGATTAGTTGAAAGTGAGGTGCGTCAAGATGCCATCTATCCAGAAAGATACACAGTAGAAAGTAAACGTGAAAGGTAAGGGGTTTTGCCCCTATTTTTCACTGTCCTACATCAAAGACTATAAAATTGCCTGGTACATAAGTGCACATGAACAGGTGTTGTGTAAGAATACACAATATTATCAAGACTGTGTACTGAAAAGACCATCAGCGGTTTAAAATATGAGCCACAAATCAAAGTCTTATAGTCAAATGCTCTGTTTTTGAAATCTGTGTCTCAAAGGAGCAATTCTAAGTGAAGCACATTCCAGTGGGTGCCCTTAGACAATTGTTAAGTAATGTTTTAACTACACGTCACTATTTACAGATGACATAACTCTGAAGAATTGTTAGCAGTGCCTGGACGTTTTAGCAAGGTCAGGAAAGAAAAAAAAAAAATCCTCAAATTCTAAGAAATAGAATAATAAAAACAAGGGACTATGGATATTTTGAGATGGAAAATAGGAATGCCAAATTAGGGAGGAAGTGTTTATACCAAAAGAAGAAAAAGTAATCAAAGTAGGGGTGGGCGTCACAGTAATGGGATTGGTTTTTCTGTTGCATGACCTCATTTTTTCAGCCTTTCTCTTCTTGAAATCTGGCTTTCTGCTGTAGAAAAACAAAAGTGCAGAAAATAAGAACCTTAAAAACTTTCCACTGTGTTCTTTTTGGTATGCAACCAGAGGTACAAACAATCTTGGGCAGCAAAATTTCATTGATACTTTTCCTATGAATTTGTAAATACTAATATTTTCTCATTGTCATTTTTTATTTTCTTTTCTATTCATAACCCAATCCAATCAATCAATAAATTTACCTTAATAGAAAAAAAGGCTTAAAATAAATGTCTACAGAGCCCCAAAGCATATTAAAAAAACCTCCTGTCATTATCACAAATAATAAGATAAATGTATGAAAAATCATGTTTCCTGTTTGTAAAATTAAAAAGATTGAGGAAATATTTCATGCTAATGGGGAAAATATTTAAAGTAATTATACATACTTTTTGGAAATCAATTTGAGGATGTGTATGAAAGTCTGAAAAACTACCCTTCTTTTCATCCAGGAAATTCATTTATTCATATACTAAGGAAATAATCAGGAATGATATCAACATTTCTTGCACAAAGATAGCCATGTTAACCTTATATTGGAAAATATTTGAACATAATCCATAAGATAACAAATGTATTTATTTATTAATATTTATTGCCACATCTTATTCTAGGAAGGACTTAATGCAAATGAATGATTAAATGAAACATAGCTCATGCATATGATAAAACTGCATATGATAAAACTGCTTATCTTGAAAAATGCTTTCTTGTTAACTGCAAACATCAGGAATCATAGTTCAGTGTATTATTAGCTGCATTAAAAAATAGGTATAAAACAATAATAGGCGAGAAATAAATTCTGGAATGTAAAAGCTATTGCCTTATTAGAAATGATCCACATCTTTGCAATTATGAATTGTGCTGAAAGGATGGGTATACTCACACCTAATGGTGCAGAGTGCATTGTCTGGGGGATGGACACGCTTGAAGCTCTGTCTTTGGTGGGGCAAAGGCAATATATGTAACCTAAATATTTGTACCCCTGTAATATGCTGAAATAAAAAAAAGATTAGGAATGATCATCAAGAGAACACTCCACACAAAAATAGTTTAATATGCATTATGTACAATTTTAATGGAATCTTTACTGAAATAGACCCTATTTTGGACTATAAAATAAACCTAAATTTTAAATGATTTAAGTTGTAAAAAAATAACATGCAAAAATCGTTAAATAATAAAATGGAGTAAAATTAAAATCAACAGTAGAAATATATCTAGAAAATTTAGAAATATTGGAAACAAATAATATATTTGAAAAAAAATTTATAGGTCCAGGAGAAAATAAGAGGGAAAATTAGAGAATAGTTGGGACTGGACACAGAAACTCAACATATCGAAATTTTTGATATGTTGGCAAATATATCAAATATAGGCAAAGCAGTTAATAAAGGGAAATTTGTCGAATATAATGCCTTCATTGAAAACCAAGAAATGTTTCCAGTCAATTTTCTAAAGATCTGCCTTAAGAAACTAGATAAAGAAGCTAAATAAAATACAACATAAGCAGAGGAAAGGATATAATAAAGCTCTGAGTGGGAATTAATGATCTATAAAGCAGAAAAATAAAGAATATCTATGAAGCCAAAAGGTATTCTTTTTTTGAGAAGACCAATAAAATTAATAAACCTCTAGCCAGAGTAATCAGGAGGAAGAAAGAGAGAGAACATAAATTACCAAGATTAAGATTAAGAGAAGTGACATAATTATAGATTCTACAGATATTTAAAGAAAGTCCTAAATAAATGGAGAGATATAGTATGTTCAAGGCTCACAAAATTTAATTTACCTGGGCTGTCGAGTCTCCCCAAATGAACAGTAGATTCAATGCAATCCTAATCAAATCAAAGCAAGATTTTTTGAATGAATTAATATGCCGATTCTAAAATTAATATGGAAATGCAAAGGACTTATAATCAAACATCTTAGATTAAAAAAAAAGGTTTGGAGGATTTACAATACCTGATTTCAATCCTTATTATAACAGTATAGCAATCAAGACAGTATGGTATCAAGATATACATGTAGATCAATTGAGATAAATAGAAAATCCAGAATCATAAAACATCTTGCTCTGTCACCCAGGCTGGAAGGCAGTGGCACAATGACAGCTCACAGCAACCTCAAACTCCTGGGCTCAAGCGATCCTCCTGCCTCAGCCTCCCAAGAAGCTCAGACTACAGGCCCACATTAACATGCCCACCTAATTTTTTAAAAAATTTTTCTGTAGAGATGGGGTCTTGCTATGCTGCCTAGGCTATTTTTTTTTTTAATAAGGGTACAAAGACATTTGGCGGAGAAAGGACAATGTACCTGAAAGGAAGTGAGCATTTATCTATTATATTTTGTACTGTATACAATTATTAACTAAAATAAATCACAGACCTACATGTAAAAGCTAAAATTATAAAACATATTAAAGAAAACATAGGAGAAAATATCTGTGACCTTGAGTTAGGCAAAGATTTCTTAGACACTAAAAACATAATCTGTGAATGGAAAAAGTTATACATTAGATTTCATCAAAATTAAGAACTTCTGCTCTTCAAAAAATTATGCTAAGAGAATGAAAAGATAATCCACAGACTGGAAGAAAAGATTACTAAATCATGTATCTGATAAAGAATTTTTTTGAAGAATATGTACTTAAAAAAATCTCAAAACTCAATGAGAGAATAAACAATTCAGTATATGAAATATGTGAAAGATTTGAATGGACACTTCATCAGAGCAGTTACATGGATGGCAAGTAAGCCAGTGAAAAGATGCTCAACATCATTAGACATTTGAAAAATGAAAACTAAAACCACGAGACACTAGTACACATCAATTTGAATGTCTAAGAAAGGTTGACCAAATATTGCAGAGAATGTGAAGCAACTGGAACTCTCATTTCTTATGGGAATATAAAATAGCAAAACCACTTTGGAACACATTTGACAGACTTCCACAAAGTTAACTATATCCTCATTTTATTATCCAGTTATTTCACTATTCAGTATTTACCCAAAAGAAATTAGATACCCATCCATGCAGAAACTTATACTTGAATGTTTATAGCAGCTTTGATTGTAATAGGCAAATATTCAAAATAATAAAAATGTTCATCAACAAATGAATGAAGAGCAAATTGTGGCATATGCATTGAAATAGTATTCTACAATAAAAAGAAATGACCATTTATACGTACAACAACATGGATGAATCTCAGAATAATTATACTGATTGAACAAAGCCAGGTGAAAATAGTACATACTATATGAATCCATTTGTATAAAATTGTAGAAAATGCAAATTAATTTATATTGATTGAATACAGATGACTGGTTGCCTGCAGACAGAGAACACAGCGAGGGAACAGATAGAGAGATTACAAATGGGCACAAAGAAACTCTCTCGTGTGATGAATATATTCATTATTTTGATTTGTTATGTTTTTACAGCTGTTTACCTATGTTGATCTTATCAAATTGACACTTTAAATAGGAGCAGTATATTGTAATTGAATTATATCTTAATAAATCTATTTTTTTAAAGAAGCCATAATATTCTTGAAAAAGAACAGAGTGAGCTTGTTCTATTCAGACTTTTTGTAATGTTACTCTAAATAAGATAGTGTGATATTCCTGTAAAGATAGACAAATAGAGAAGTAGAATAAAATAGAGATCCCAGAAAAGACCTGAGCATATGTGGAGTCTTCATTTATAAAAAGAGTGCTACTCCAAAGCTGGGGAAGGAAAATATTATTCAATAAATCATGCCGGGACATTTTATATACATAAAAATAAAAATGAAATTTGGCTCCTACTTCATGTCATACACAAAACTATCTTTTAAGTAGACCATAAATCAAAACATGAAAGACAAAATAATAGAGTATCTAGAGGATAATACAGGAGAATATCTTCATGACATAAAATAAGTAAAATAGCTAGCAGACAAACAAAAACACCAATCAAGATGCTAAGATGAATGAGTTTGCCTGTATTAAGATTTTTCGTCAAAAGATTCTCTTAAGAGAGTGACAAGGCAAACTACAGTCTTGGTGACAAAATTTCAGCACATAAAACACAAATATGTCTAAAAGTAGCTGCAATCTAAAATAGTGGGGAAAAATAGACAACTATGCAGAAAATGGGCAATGACTTGAAGAAGGGCAAGAATAATGAAAAGATGGTCAAGCTCATTGGTAATCAGGGAAATAGAAAATAAAACTACAATGAGATACTACAACATACCCCCAAAGATTACTGAAATTTAACAGTCTAACACACAACGGGAACTCTCATAAACTGCTTGGAGAGGTGTAAATTGGTACTATTTCTTTGGAAAACTAGTTGGCATTTTCTACTGGAGTTGATTATGAACATACTCTATAATTCAGCAACTCCATTTCGTAAGTGTTTATACTCAAATTGTGGTCTGCTCAAATGTGAAGAGCCAGCTGTCAAATTTTCAGAAACCTTGCAACCTGACTCTTGGACCAGTGGTGACTTGAAACTGGTCACAGTGACAGAATTTACATTAGAATTTTGTCGGATGCTGTGAACGAGGGCTCTTCCTCTACCCCTGGAAAATCAGTGTTTAATATGCGCACTGAAATACACTTAAAGTGATGTCTGTAGTCGTATTATTTGCAATAGTCTTAACCTGGAAACCACCCAAATGTACATTTAAGACAGAATTGGTAAATTGTGGTATATATATACACTGGAATATATTATGGGAATGAAAATGATGAATTACATCTATACACAGGCTTAATGATGATATAATAAAGAGCTAATAATATAAGCTATCTTAATATGTGCCAGGCTGTCTCTGTCTCTCCCCCTCCTTTCTCTTTTTTAATGCATACTTAAGTATGTGTATCTTTAGAAAGAACAATTTAAGACTACATACTAAAATGTTATCTTAGTGTGGTGGTATCGTATGTTATTATTTCCTTTTTTCTTTATATCTTATTTTTTTACACTGACAAAATATTGCTTTATAACCAGGAAAAGAAACAAGATTTTCTTTGTTTTAAAAATAAAGTAGAAAATGATGACTGTGGTGGTAGGGATATAATTTTTTTAATTGCTTAGATGATACTGCTGTAGCTGCTGGATTCGGATGGGCCAGATTTGAAATCTGGTGTATGTCTTACGAGACGAGTAATTCTGAACAAGTTATTTTACCTTATTCAGGTTTGTTTCCTCTGTAAAATTGGCATAATGATGTCACCTATTTCACAGATTAAATGTAAAGATAAAAAAGAGATATACATGACTAGAATAATGATCAGCCCAGAGTAGGAATACAATATGCTTTGTTAGCATGCATGTGTGTGTTTACTGCCAGCTATTTTAAGCAGTTTTTAATGTAACAGAAGAGCCTCTAAAATCTTTTTTTGGGGGTGTGTGAAATAAATATGGAATACCTTTGTAATTAATAAGATATCATTGTCATGTAGCTAATGGACGATAGTAATGAAAATTCAGCTGTAGGATTTGAGAGTTACAAAAAGAGGAGGGTTTATTCGATTAATCTGTATTTGAATTTATTCAGAGCATTTTCCACATTTTGTGTCTTTAATTTATTTACCTGCTTTATTTTTTTTTATTTCAGCATAATATGGGGATACAGATGTTTAGGTTACATGTGTTGCCCTTACCCCCCCCTCAGTCCAAGTTTCAAATATGTCCATCCTTCGCGTGGTGTGCATTGCACTCTTTGTGTATGCATATACCCGTCCCCTCCTCCCTCCTCCCCTCTCCCCTCTCCCCTCTACCCCCTGCCCAACATCCAATAGATGTTATTCTTTTTTTTTCCTTTTTTTTTTTTATATATTATTATTCCAAGGTATTGTGAGGGTACAAACATTCTAGCTACACTTTATGTCTTTGCCTTCCCCAAATGCAGGTTAAAGGCGTGCCCTTCCCTCCCTTTAGTACTCCCCGTGTCCTTTAGTTGTAGATTCGTCCCCCCATCCCC
>CAUYSK010023033.1:0-12570 GCA_963575035.1 Avahi laniger | reverse complement strand
CCAATTAATTTCTTTCTATTTTTAGTAGAGACGGGGTCTCGCTCTTGCTCAGGCTGGTTTCGAACTCCTGAGCTCAAACAATCCGCCCGCCTCGGCCTCCCAGAGAGCTAGGATTACAGGCGTGAGCCACCACGCCCGGCCTATACTAACTTTTAAAACCTTTATTTTCAGGTCAATGAGTATTTGAATCTGTTTGTTTATTTTTTTTTTCTAGAGTATGTCCCTATGCTAATTCTTTACTTCTCTTTCAGAATTCTTTCTTTGTATTCATTTATTATGCATTTGCAAGAACAATTTTCATGAGCCTGTTGTTTATATTACTTCATATCTCCCTTTAATTGTGTCAACTTTTCCATTTCTGTTTTCTTTAGTTGTTATCCTCACATTTTCTATTTATGTATTTAAATTTATTTAATCAGAAGTGAGACTTAAAATTGATGCAACCTCAGCTGAAATCTTAAGAGCGTCCAGAAGAAATTCAAAGCAAGTCAAATTAAAACTGTCAGCAGGAAACAACTTCAAACATCGTTCCGTTCAATGGCTACTATTGTAATTTAAACTTTCACTTAAAATTAAAAGCAATTATGATTAGAGGCATTCCATTTTGAATTTTTATTCAAATGTAGCAATGTAAGTCTGTTAATACTAAACAGGTAAATTTGTTTGAGTGTACAGTTGAGGATTTAAATAAAATGTGATTATATAAAACTCCTTTAATTTATGTTCCAAAGCTCCCTGTTGTTAGAACCTGTTTCAAAACTTGATTATCTTGATGACTACTATAAAATTCTGTGACAAATTACCCTAGGAAATATAAGAACATGATTTGGGACAAAACAGTTTAAATTAGCTGGCTTTTGCTCAATGAAGTTCTATCAAGCAATCTTTATTTTGTAACTGAATATTGATGGAGAGAGAAATGGAAAAGATTACAGGAATCTTCACCCATTCTTGCAAAGTGAGTTGTAATCTCTACATTCCATATCTAATAACAAATCTTATAGCATCATCTAAAACCTTGAGACATTGACTTTTTCTAGATTTGCTATTTTCTATAGAAATTTAGGTTATTTGTTCATTAAAGACTAAAAAGAGCCTGAGTCTCTCTTAGCTTGGTTGCTAAGAATGTGATTTAAAGTAGGATATGTGTAACAGAAAGCCCATACCTGTATTTAACTCTCATAAACCAAATTAATCTAAGTTCAACAGTAGAACTCTGAAAAATACTCTGGTGAAAGTGTCAGCAACACTACCATCAAGATCAGCAAAGGATTTTTATTAATAGATGTGACATTTTGCAATTAATTCCGACAAAGGTGTTCGGTCACATAATTTCTTCAGCACAATTTACATTTGACTCTTGACAGTGCTCTCTCTCTCTTACATTTCAAATTCATTGTTTCCAAGAAACTATTTTTTTCTGAACTTCCAAGATTTCTGTTCTTTCTTTTGCAATGTTTGTTTGTTTGGTTTTGTTTTTGCTTTTCTGGTGATCTTTTCTGTGTTTGTACTGACTTACAGAAGCAGAGTTAAGTAAAACGCCCTATATGCACCAGGTTATGGTGTCTATCATATTCCTAACCATGTTATTTCAATTATTTTGTTCATGCCCCTTCTCTTTCTAGCTGACAAACTTCATAATGTCCAGAACAATATTTTATTCATGGATGTGTCCTTAGTACCTGGTACAATGTCTGTCATGTAACAGATCTGAAATGTATGTTTAAATTCTTGAATATGTGAAGAAGTTGAAGAGTCTCCTACCCTTACCGAATCATGCTGAAACTCAGTTCCTAATCTGTCTTTTAAGAGTGAAATTGACAGTTTTTCCTCTTGAAAAGAATGGGGAGCATAGTTTGTAGTTCATGTTTTGGAGTACTTTAAACTTTGCAAACAGAGCGTTTTAAAACGAATTCTCCTTTTTATGATTATTTTTTTTCTCCACATGTTCTCAGCCTGTGTTTTATCAATTTCAAGAACAAACTTATGTGTCAGCTCACAGGACTCTCTCAGCCTTTGTGGATAATTCCCTCAGGAACTTGCTTGCCATTACTGAACTAAACATTTTTTTTTTAAATGGGGGAAACAAAGGAGCTGTGTGCTGTTGTTAGTCACCAACCTCTTTTCAGCAGCTCAGCACCTGTCTCCTAGGCAGATCAATCTTAGTTTTATTAGTGCCTTCTGTGTTTCTTCTGCACTTGGCTGTGGTGTTGTTTCATTTCACCTTGAGATGTTGAATTTCAAGCAGTATACTTAAATATATGTTCGAAAATTTCCCTGCCTATTTGAACATGTGGATCTTCTAAATTAACCAGTACAACCATAAATAGACTAGACTCTAAAGACTGTCTTCTCACCAAGAAAGCAATTTCTACTAACTCTTTTGCTAACTTCCTAATCCTCATTTTAATGGGAAAAAAATGTCCTTTAAAGTATTTTGAAGCTATCGTTGGGTTTGTTTTTTTCTTTGCATTTTTTCATGAAAAGGTCGAGACATAGAAAATATTTTCCTAAACCAGTTTTTTATCTCCACTAAAAAAATTTGAATCTTACTATAAATACTCCGAATATTTTACTTTTGCTTCTCTGATTTCCTTTTCATCATTCACCTAATCATTACATGCAGAAGAGAAAGGATAGTGTATTCTTTGTGTACACCTAATTTACTTAATGTTTTATATGAATTATAAGCTTTTAAATGTATCATTTTATTTAATCTTAGTGACTACACACAGGAAAGCAGGCAGAACAGATGACAATATTTATACTAGAGAAATTGTGCTCAGGGAGATCAGTAACATGGCTATCTTACCGTGCTCAGGCATGATCTCATCTGATCACACATCTGGTGCCCTTTCCCACTACCTTGTAATATATCTTCCACCTAATCCTTTTATTCTTTCTCTCAGTCAGGGTCATTCCTAAGGACTGCTACTAGCAATTGTGCATTATGAACCATACATCAAAATATACCATATTAGTTCACTCATATGAATTCTGTGTGTGCATGTTTGTAATACCTCATAGCTTATATAAATTTTGAATCTTACAATTGCTACACAATAATGAACTCAGTGTCATTGAACAAAAACTTAGATGAATGCCTGATGATTTATACTTTCAGAAAGTTTAGTGGATGTTTTACCAACTCCTAAGATCAATCTCATATGGTAAAGATCAATGCTAGCATCTTTTTGTTGTGATGTTAATTAATTTCTGCCTAGATTCTACAATTCTTATATATCCTCCAAAGTAATCCATCATCATGTTAAGGCAAAAGGAATTCAATCCATCATTGCTGGATTCTGATAGAGGGCTTAAGGGGAATGCAAGTCATCTTCCCAACAGTAATCAAACAGCTGTGATACATGCCACTTTACGCTTATATCATCATATAATAGATGGTTTTCTTCTTCATGGAAGTTTGCCTTAAAATTTTGAGACAGATGGACTCTGATGCAAATGTTTCCTTTTTGTGGAATTTAAGGCTGTGAACTAGTTATTGACAAATACTACATCATCAGTTCCAGTTGAAGACACAGCCTAATAAGTAGAACATTGGCACTAATCCTTATTTAATCAGCCTTAAAATGGTAATTTCAAATTGATGAGGGCACAGGGAATAGATTTTGTACTCATAAAGTGCTTCTAAAAATACCAGTAATATGTGTATACAACCCAAGGATGAAATTAAAGAGGCCCGAGCTCGTCTAAGAAGAATAAACTATGAAGAGTGTGAAAAAGTACAACTGAAGGACCTTGTAAAAACTCAGAGAGGCAAATTCCTTCTGGTCTTTTGAGTAACACATATTCGTGTTTATATTCTCAAAACTTAATCCATGGAACAAATATCCATAGGATTAAAAGAGAAGGATTTTTAGAATGTGAGTGTAAGGGCCATAAAGAACTTTTGTCATTTCTGTGAATGGTATAATCAGAGAGTAACAAGATTTAATATTGAAAAGAATTTTAGAGCTCATAGGATCCAATCCCTTCATTTGATAAATAAGCAGGATAAATGAGGTTAAATTATACAGATGGTGAGTTGCTGGGTGAAGGTAAGAATCCAGACAATCCTCCAGTGTTTTCTGTGTTCCTGTGCTGCCTTTGCAAACAGGCTCATGAAGAAAGAGTTGGCAGGGACCTGCGCCATGAGGACCCATAGCTCTATCCCTTTATGAGGATACTCCGGAACCCTTAAGTGTGGGTAAAGCTGTGATGCAGATAAATTTGTCTTTTTATTTATCCTTCCTATTTCTCTGTCTCCTCCAAGACCAGCCCTCCAAAACATGTCATTCTTACTCTACTTACCTCTTTGCTAAACCTGATTTTAGTAAAGGAGCTATGTACAATAAAGTATGATCACCTTGCGTGTTAACAGAAAAACCCTTTGCCAAGTAAAGAACCTCTAAGATAAAGTCTCATGACCCCAGGATGAGTCTACTTGTGAATTTTTAATAATTAAATAGGATTTGGACAAGAAAGTTCTTAAGATAGACATGCGTCCCTTCCTGTGCTTCAAACAAAATCCTAGGGTAGTTTCCACTTAGACACAATTGGAAATTTGGCTTTAATAATAATACCAGCAGCAACAAATACAACTAATATAGACTGAGCATATCTGCATGGTACTAATGGCAGTATAGACATCAACTCTTTCTTCTTTGTACAACCTTTTATATGCCTATTTAATATATGAGGAAAGTGTAGAGACATTAAAGAGCTCGCTGAGTGTCTTAAAGCTAGTGAATAGGATTTGAACTCTCATCTGTGTGGTGTAAAAGTCCTCTCCCAATGATCTTAATGGACTATTTACCACCCAACACTGCCTTTCAGATGCTAGAATTCTCTAGGTCACACTTGCTCCCTGTCTTCGTATTTCCCAACAACTGGAAGCTAATAATTGCACAGCAAAATCTTAATACAGCTTTGTTACTATACAATTATGATTTTAATATTTCTAAATTTTGAAGTAATATTAATATATGATAAACACATGTGCATATCAGAGTATTGATATATTTATGAAAATTCTGTAGCCAAGGCATCACACCAAAATCTGAGACAAGAAGACTACTCTTTCATTTTTTTATTATAATAAAAACATAAAGTTATAATTATATAATATAATGATATTTTAATAACTAATGTGTATATGTGGAATGGGTACATATAGTTTATAATACTTTGGCATACTTACTTTCTGCTAGCCATTGCCTTAAATGATATAAGGCATATAAAAGTAAACAATTAAAATCTACTGAAGATTTCTAGAGCTGAAAGAGGATAGAATGTCTGCATTTCTGGAAGCAGGTTGGGGCAAAGTGTCTTGAAGATATCACTACAGGCAATCATAGGAACGAGACACTCATTTCTCACTGGTGTGATTAAAGAAAACTTCATGACAACGTTCATATCTGAGCTTATGTACCTTAATGTATGGGTAGGCTTTTGAAGAATTGAGGTGGAAGAACTAAGTTTCAAGCAAAGTGAAGTAACAGAAGCAAGTGAAAGGAAACATGAAACATCCTGGTTTTACTGTCTTTGGGGAATAGTATATGTTTGAGCTAGAAAGAAGGATTGGATCTGCATGATGGGAAGTGAGGTATTTTGAAGATATTTAAGCTTGGGGGTAGTATTTTCAAATTATTGGCAGTGGGAAAGTTTGATGACTGAATAGAAGAGAGATTAGAGATAGAGAAGCTAAATAGAAGGCTATGATAGCAAACAACACAGTAATTACCATTACTGACTTTCTGTTGTGCAATAGCTACTTTACACATATTATTTCTATGACATACCTAAAAACTGGAAGCCAAAATTTTATACAGGTAAAATCATTAAAATTTGAAGAGTTAGATGGCTTGCCCAAGTTCATAAAACTTTTAAAAGATGAGAATATTTTTCAAGAAATTTAACAAGATAAAGTCTGATTAACAGTTGATAATTAAATGGTCATTGGTAAGCGGTCTCTTTGCAGAGGCGAAGACTAAAGACTGATAGCAAAGAATGCAAAAACGAAATTATAATTTCATAAATGGATAAATAAATATAATGTATGATGACAGGGTCATATAATAAGTTAAGGGATTCTTGTGTGTTCATGAAAACATTATGAAAATGAATGACTTATTGACTGATTGAGGGAAGATGGGTTAATTAAGTAAGCATCACAAGGAAAATCAAAGGATGGGAAAAATTTAAGGAGAGATCCTTGGAGAGTTCACTAGAGTTTTTAAGAACTAGTAATACTGAACAACTATAAATTTATTTAAAATTTATAAATTTATTTATCTCTCAATTCATAAACTCATAATAAAATTAACAAAAAATATTACATAGTAGAGTTGTTATCCAAGCCACTACATATAAAACTGCCTACAATTGTCTAATTTGTCAATAGTCTATCTATTGTCAAACTGTGTGAGCATATAATGAGTCCACTTACATATTAACTGTTTAATTTTAGTTTACTGTATTCTTAGGCACTAATTGATAAAGCTCATTTGAAAATAAGATTTAAATTTTTGAATATATGTGTATCATATCTTGCAAAGTAATATATTTTTGACCAATATTTCAGGCTTGAAGGGATATTCTCTTGAATAGGGCTATCTATTAATTAAATCACTGCTAGGTAGTGTTCATATAAATCATCACTCTCTGTCAGCTCTGAATTTTTTAGCTCATTGGTGTTAAATTTAGTAACCAAAATGCAAGAAACTTGATTTTTTTGTTTTCTTGCATTTTATATAACTTTGTGGGACATTTTAAGAACAATAATGCCTGGCTTTTAAAATTTCAGTGGTGATAAATAAGTCAATTGCACTTGCCGAATTTTGTTAATTCAAGGCAGACATTGTAAAATCCATGGGATAAAGAATCCAAACATACTAGATATGTCACCTTAAAAAGTCAAGATAATTCAGTTGTACATTATTATTTAAGAGACTTCAAGGCTTATTTTATGCAGATAAATTAATTATATGCTGTAGAATACTCTCTAGGATAATTGAGGCTCATCTTATCACTAAGATTTCTCTTGTTTTGTTGTTTTGTTAGTAGTTAAATTTAATTTGACATTACTTTAGGGTAAGTAATAATCTGGTAAACAAAAAGGGCTTAAATGAGAGGAAAATACCTAGTAGAAGCGCATATTTAAAAGCTTTCTTGATTTGCTTTTTCTAAGCTTGAGTTTGAAATAAATAAAATTCAAGTCAAATTAAATTCATATTTTCCAAACTACCTATAGAAATCATGATTAAAAATATTTACATTTTTTTTGTTTCGATTAAGTTTTTTGTTTTCACTGTCAATATTTTCCCCAATCTTTTGCCATACTTTTCCAATGACTCTCTTTCAGATGTCACTTTCCATCTCCACTCAAGCAGAATGTCTCGTTTGTTACCAACTTGTGAGAGAAGCCGTATTCTGTTTTACCAGATACAGGAATTGCTCCAGATTCTTGTCAGTATAAAGGATGATTCCCTAACATTTTTTTATAATATAGCAAATCTCTTTGAGTTTCTATATTGTCTGAGAGGCATCAGAGATATGACATGCCCCTGACTAGTCCATGTTAAGTGTCCGATAAATATTACTGAACACATATTGACTATAAAATAATATGGTAGTATATTTAACTTTATATCTTCAGTTGAAACATCATACTTTGTTCTAATCCTTAAGCAGAAAAAATAGTATGTGATAGACTGAGGCCATAACTCCTGGCATTTTGGGTTAAATTTATGTTCCTGATTTTATAGCTTTATTTCTCCTATAGTATTACTGGCGATGGTTCCCTATGCCTATAGAAAATAGCACAGTAATGGATATAGCATCTCAAAAATGTGTCAGCTGTTCAAATCAAATAGCCTACAGTACAAAGCCCAGAATTTGAATACTAACACTAGCTGTCCAATTACTTTTAAAGCTAAAATAGCTTGTTTTGAATACAGGATGGGGAGGTATATAAACCTATTTTATAATCAAGTGTACTTGAAGATTGTGTCTACAAGACTGAACATTGTTAATGCTCAATCAGCATTACTGGTACAAACTGAAATTTTAAGTTCATAATTATAATATGTTTTGATTTTTAAAATATGATCCTAGTGATGAAGGCTTCATTTTTTGGAAGAAGAATCAAAAGAATAAAAGCAGTAATCATAAGTAAAGAAGGGATGTACTTTTAGTGTGTATGTCAGCAAAGGGCTGCTACATGTAAGAAAAAGCTCCACAAACAACACTATCTGTGTTAGCTGAATAATATTTGCCCTGTATTTGTAAGGCATGTTTAATGCCCAAAATCCAATTTAATTATTTCACTATGGTAGAAATGCTTTGTATATATCATTTAAGAAATTACTGATAGTTTTAATCAGGACTCAGAGCAGGGTTTCTGATGGACCAAAGAATCCATCTATTTTGTAGATATCTATTTGTTTCTAACATAATGGCTGAATTTTAAAATACTAAATAAAAACGGAAACAATTTTTCTGTGAAAGGTCTTTAAACATAGACAAGTGGTAGTGGTCCCTATGATGTAGCTACTTGAATTCAAAGTATTTAAATAGATTTTCAATACTTATGCTTTTTAATATAATTGATGAAATGTTTCTTCTGCTATTTCTTTTGTTTAAATTATTCTTTAGAATGATTGATGATATCATAGAATAGTTGATATGAAATAGTTGATATTAATAGACACACTGTGACAGTTGATTAAAAGAAAGCAAATCAGGATAATGAGTCAAAAGGATCAATACTCAAAATCAATAGACAAGATAATAACAATAGCAGCTATTTTGAGTATTTACAATGTACCAAGCACTCTTATGTTTTATGTGTATTAGAATATATTGAATGGAAGCCAAGGTGTACATGTAGACATATATTACACAATCATTACCAAAGGCACACATCTAATAAGAAATAGATTTGAAATTAAACTCAAATAGTCTTTCTCTACTGAATGTGTTCTTAATGATAACCAGTAATACATGTGTTAAGTATACTTTTGAATTGTTTTTAAAATTCATAATTTAGGATTATCGAGGTGACATATTACAAATGCCAATATAATTAATGTTTTTAAATACTTTGAAAATGATAGTGTCTAACTTTCTATGTGGTTTTCACCAGAGGGATTTAATATAGACTGTTTCATTTTATTTTTGTATCACACATCCTCCTGAGTGTTGAAACTTGAAAGAATATCATATATACTTCTTTCCCTGGATGTCAGAATGTAACTTGAGTGAAGTATAGAAAAATTGACTTTAACCATTACTCACTGTGGGACTGTGAGACACTGCCGACCACGTAGATCTGAAGGTTCATTTACTGGCAGATGAAAATAATATAATATGAGAAACAGAGGGAAGAAAGGTTATTGGTAATCAAAAGAAATAATGTCAGGGGATTAAAGAAAATCTCATAAACAATCAACATGCATTTCATGATTTGAATATAGCAAAAATCTTTTTTTCTTTTTAGTTAAATGTTACAATGTTGGAGCGTTACTTTTTCATGGGTAATGCAAGATTTTTTGTCAGTAAAACCATACATTTGTCTCCATGATGATGACAATGATGCTGATAGTGTTACCAATATGTTTCCACTAACCATAAAATCATTATTTTGGCAATCTTCCAGTGTATTGCCAATAATTTATTAAAAACATACCTCAGCATATCACAAGAAGGGATTTCAATTTATTAAGGTTTGAGTGCCTATCTTAGGATGTGAAAAGGAACATATAAACAGGTAAAGTCATCCCGGCCGAAAGTAGCACTCAAAATAAAAAGTGGAGAGAAAGACCTACGAACCAAATCTAATAAACTCTTAAACATATAGCAATAATTTAAAAAGTATTACTGAACAAACCATTTAAGATCAATTAATTCTGAGAGTCAAGAGTTGTAGGAGAAATTTTACTTAGAACCTGAACTATACCATGGAAGATGAGAAGATGAGTGTAAGTTCACCAGGGGAAAAAGGTATCCCAGAAAGAACAAAAGATATGAGATAAAGTGCATGGCCAGTTCATCATCTTCCTTAAAGAATGGAAGAATTCGGGCTGAGGCAGGAGGATCACAGGAGCCCAGGAGTTTGAGGTTTCTGTGAGCGACACTGATGCCATGACACTCTACTCAGAGCAACAGAATAACAATCTGTCTCAAAAAAAAAAAAAAAAAGGAAAGATTTGGTAATGCCCTTGGAAGACACAATTGGAGTCTTGAACCTGGAAGAAAATGTGTGTGTGAGGGAACATATGTTTTAAATTGGGGAGCAGATAGATGTGGCAATTTTATTTCGATGAAGCCAAACTATATGGCTAAGGTAAGAAGACAGGATTGAGAGCAAAGGTACACAGCAGAGAAGAGACCTAAGTTTGAAGCTATCAGAAGCTAAAATTAACTTTTCCAGGAAGAAATAGGTTTTAAACCTAGTCAGTTACAAACACCAGGAGAAAAAGGGGAAGTGGACAGACCATTCAGTTACAGTTTAGAAGCTGCATATACATAGAAATTATTAAGTCTACCAAAGAAATTAAGATTGATTCACATGCTGCATTTCAGAAACTTATAAGGATGAATATTAATAAGATTAAAACACTAATATTAGTTTAACATTATTTCTTATTTTATGGAAAATATTTCTTCTTTGCTGTGAGAAATAATAATTATAACTGTAACAACAAAAACAATAGCAACTAAGATTCGGTGATTTCTAACTAAGCTCATAGACAGATTTCCACGTATTACAAAAGTTGACACATTTAATAAACTATTGTGTCTGGATTTCTAATCCCATTTCCTTGCAGAATAAGGATTGCAAATAATTTTCAAACAATCGCATTCACATTTTATTGTTAAAACTATTTACTGATACTACTACTAATGATAATGAAAATTTGAACAGTGATGCTCTAATACAGAAAGTAATATTTGTACATTTGGAAATCTTTGATTATACCTTAGCTGTTATCTAACTGCAGAACTGAAAAATAAAAGTTAGTATGTTAAGTTTATGAAATGTGCTAGCAGATTTAAGATTTAAATATTATGATGTCAAAATTTAAAACTTTTAAAAAAAATTATCCATGGTAATCTGAAAGGAATTTATTATAATTTGATTTAACTTAGTAAAATAATAGCTTTGTCATTAGGAGCATTTACTGAAGCTATAAAATAGGAACAAAAGTTTTAAAAAATATCTGTGTTGGCAATAAATTTTTATTACTACCTTGATAGTTAAATCTCAGTAAGTATATTAATTGCATATTGATGTGTATTTACCATAAAATAAGTGACTTAATAAATTGAAATCAAGTCATCTTTTAAGATTCTTAATTTGTACTGTGACCAGTCATCCTGTTGATTATATGTTCAAGTACAGTCTTAATTGATCATGGAGACTTTTGCTATAAATTAGAAAGAGAGGATGACAGAGTTTACAGGCTGGTTGTGGCTTAATGACAAATTTCACAGTTTGAATAGAAAAAGGATATAAACACACACAGGAATAAAGTAGTTACATGGATTCATGATGCGAAAAGTTCTTTTCTAATGTTTGCAGACACATTGATAAATCGAATGTGAGAATACAAAGAGAATGTTAAACAGTGAGAAAAATCAAAGAATGTGCTATCAATTCCATCTATCAAAACTTTTGTTTTCAAGGAAAGGAAGGCATATATAGGATTTAATGTTTAAAAAATCCACAACATATTAACCTAATAAATAAAAGCATAACAACTTTAACAAATGAAATATTAAGTAAAAAATTGTTATTGCTTATATGCATTATAGTAAATATTTCTTGCATATGTGATATTTTCCATTCATTAAGCCTTTGATTCTGAAAGGAACCAATACACAGCACTCTGCAAAAGGGTAGCCTTCTATCTTTCCATATAGGACTGGAGTCCTATATCAGATTCATAAGCATCTGACCATTAAAGAGAAGTTTTGAGTGATGGTCAAGTTTATAAGATTTAATCATCAAGATGCCAGTGTTCAAGATGCAGAATTTTGATTCTTTCTCTCTCAAATCAAGTGATACATTATAATAATATTTAATATACTTTTTTAAACTTTTTTTTTCATTTCAGCATATTTTGGGGGTACAAATGTTTAGGTTATATAAATTGCCTTTACTCCACCTGAGTCAGAGCTTCAAGCGTGTCCATCTCTCAGGCAGTGCACATTGCACCCATTAGGTGTGAATATATCCACGCCCTCCTCTCCCCCACTACCTGCCCAACACCTGATTCATGTTACTACTGCATGTGCAAATAAGTGTTGATTGGTTAATACCAATTTGATGGTGAGTGCATTTGGTGCTTGTTTTTCCGTTCTTGTGATACTTCACTTAGTAGAATGGGCTCCAGCTCTATCAAGGATAATAGAAAGGGATCACTGTTGTTTCTTGTGGCTGAGTAGAACTCCATGGGATATATATGCCACATTTTATTAATCCACTCATGTATTGATGGGCACTTGGGATGTTTCAAACCATTTCTTTATATATACACAGAGAAAAGTTAATAATGCATCAAATGA
>CAUYSK010023032.1:0-37184 GCA_963575035.1 Avahi laniger | reverse complement strand
CATGCCTGTAGTCCCAGCTACTTGGGAGGCTGAGGCAGTAGGATCGCTTGAGCCCAGGAGTAAAAAAAAGAAAAAAAAGCAGCAGTCTTAGTAGACAGAGAAGAAAGAGTCATATTTAAGGGACTCTATAGATTTTTTTTTTTACATTACTGGCATTTAATTAAAAATTCTGAAGCACTATTATTTTTTTAAAGAAAGATTGGTTGATTTGAAACCAAGAAAAGCAATGAATAAAAGTAACCCAGAAACAATTTATTCAGATATTGAAGTTAAGGCAGGATTTCAAATGAGTATTGAAATTTTGTTAAAGTAGAGGAAAAGACAATCAATATGGGGGAAAAAACTTATAGAATTCCAACAAAGAATTAGTATTTGTTAAATAAATGAAGTTGTTTTAGAACTTAAAACACATACAAAATCAAAAACCCATTGAATGGATATATTATAAAAAGATTCTGGGCAGACAGAAAATACACCAAAATTGATGGAAGATCTCAACCTACACATTCCAGAAGATCAGTGAAACCCAAACAGGAGAAATGAATGAAAATCATACTTAGACACATCGTAGTCAAATTACTGAACGTCAAAGTTAAAGAAAACCGTAAAGCAACAAGAGAAAATAGATACATTATCTTCAAAGAAGCAGCAATAAAACCCGTGTCTGACTTTTCAACAGAAACTATGAAATGCAGAAAACAATAAAATGACATTTTTAAAGCATTGAGAAAAAAAGGGATTCCAATCCTTAAATCTATACCTGATGAAAATATTCAACAGTGAAGGCAAAATGAAGACTTTTTTTAGGCAAACAAAAGCTGAGAGAATTTATTACCAGAAGATCCACCTTGCATAAAATACATGAAATCCTAAAGGAAGGTTTTTAGGCTGAAAGAAAATAGTTTCAGATAGAAGCTTTGAACTACATGAAAGAATGCAAGATCATAGAAAGGATAAAGATGTGGGTGAATATGAAAGAATACTAAATGAAAGAATACTAATTATATAATACAACAAAAATAACTATTGTCTTGTGTAGCATAAATAGAAGGAAACTATATGATAAGAAAAAATCCACAATGTCAAGAGGGGATAAATAGAGTTAAACTTTTAAGTTTCTTGCACTGTTCTCGAAGTAGTAAATATACTCATATAAGCTACACAAGTATGCACATATAGAATTTCATTAAAAGAATAATACAAAAGTGTCACTAAAAAATCTAATAAAATACTTATTTAATTACAATTTTGCAGTCAATCATGGGAGAAATAACCCCAGGATGATTCTGAGGGTCTTTGTACATACTTGGAGATGGATGTCTACCATGACTGCGTTTCTCACCTGGCCTCAAAAGCCCCCTATCAAATCAGTCCCCTGGCACCAGTGTTAGCTCAGATCCTGTATCTATTACCTCTCATAATTTATCTCATAAATGGCTATAGGACAATTTGGAGAAGAACTGGCAAAATGTTTATTGTACTGACTTTCAATGGAATTTCATGGACCCTACCCAAGTAAGAGTTAACTTCCCATTCAATTGGTGGAAACTGCATCTGAAAACTGGGGAGGGAAATACTTTCCGGTTAAAAATCCTGACATCAGCCTTCTCACAAGCTCTGCTGTTTTTCTGTTTATAAAACTTATGTAGTAACATCGTCAACGACTTATCTTCCTCAAGATCTCCATGTTTTATTAAATAAAATTTTTGCATGAAAAGGCACTTTGGTTGCTTCTCTGGCCTTTCTGTCTGTTTTAAAAAAGAATGTCCACCTTTCCTCCTTTGGTTAAATTTGACCACCTGGCCTCTCCTATTTCCATTGACACTAGGAACTAACCCTGCCCTACAGAGGGCAGTCACTCTAAACCAGGGATGGGTCTGATATGCTTCCACCAACCTGGAACATTCCCAGAATCTACTCAAGCATTTACACTTTAATCACAAATCTGAGGGTCCCATGTGAGGGCCCTGGCTTTACTCTGGGCTACCTGTCGAGGTTTTGCATTATTTCCTTGGCTCTGCTGCTAGCAATTAGACTCTGAGCCTAATTTTCAGCATGGTACTGACTTCATCAAAAGATCTAATTATGCTGAGAATATCTTCAGGCTTTTATGTCATGCCCTGCAAGTTGAGAGATTGTGTCATTCTCTTTCTTCAAGTATTTTAAGATATTTAACATAAGCCAGCCACCTCCTAATTTGTATTATTACCATTGCCCCATACTATTTAAGTGCCAGAACAAATGCATACATTAATGTGTTCTCTTCTGATTGTACCTCATTTCCGTCCATCACACCTGAGACTATTGGTGATTGCCATACTGCCTCACACATCAGAGGTTATCATCACCCATTCATTGCTAGCAAGAACTGATGTCTGAGCAGTGAGAGATCCAGTTGCAGAATCTCATCTTAAGGACATGTTTCCTAGGACCACTTCTGGGATAATTGTCTTTGCGTAGGCATTTTCAATTGTGGAGCTTGAAAGAAGAGAATGTACGAAGGGAACTGTGAAATATGTGAGACAGAAAATGAAAAAGAAAAAGAAGTTAAAGGTGAGTGTTCAAAGTAGCTTCTGAAGGCAACAAGGATTCGATTCTACTGGTACTTCTGAGAAGCATACAAAATGCCTCCCAGTATTATACGCCCAACAAACACAAGAGTGTCCACCGATTGGGAGTTGCCTCTGGGGGGCTTAACTCCCCTGCCCTTCAGGGCTTTGCAAAAACATGTGAACTGAGACAATTTTCCAATTTTACAAAAATACTCAGAGGTTAAAAAAGAGACATGTTAGTCATTTGAAATGAAAATTTTTCAGTATGCATGAAAGTATTTACTACAGTTGGAGCTGAAATCAAAATTGGGCCAAGAAACCAGAATTGTGCCGAACACAAACCGATGTGCTACACACCGGATTTAGGGTCTGTTTTAGTCAGGATCCTCTAGGGAACAGAGATGGAATTAAAATGTACACACTAATGATACGTGTGTGTAGAGGGGTGGGTAACGAAGGAAAGGAGTAAAGTGGTATAATCCCAGCACCCAGGAATAAAGAATTGAAGTTGGCCACAGTTTTGCAGAAAACCACGATGGCTTACTCAGTGCCGTGGGATGACTCAGAACTGGCCGTGTAAAACTACTGGACATGGAGGAGTCTGTTGAGAAACGGTAGAGGAATGTCTGTGCTGGCTCTCTTCTACGTCTGTCATCAATTGTCCACGAGGCTTTGCTTTTCTGCATTTCCAGGATGTATCTCAAGGACTCTGGATATATGTTGTGGAAACTTGATGTCATATAAATGGTTTGGCGCTTTATTGAGTCCAGAATTGAGTAGAATGGGAGCCTCTATGTGCCTGGTTCACTTGGGCTTCATTTCTAAACCTGCCTTGGCTCTCTCCATAGGGGGCATAATGGATACCGTGCCTGGAATGAACTCTGACTTTGGAGGGCCAAACCAGCTGGAAATATTAGGTGATGTGACAGCACTGTCAGGCTCTTTTATGATCTAGGGAGGCCTGGGAGGAAGGTCATTCCAGGTTTACATAGGGATGCAAATAGATTGCTTCTCCTGGGATCTATGTATTGATACAGTCAGTATCTAAATGCATAACTATGTCACCTACAGATCATGAGTTATTTTTAATCTATAATCAGATATCCATTCTACTTTCCCTTCAAGGAGCAATTGCAAAAGATCTGAAACAGAGTAAGGCTTATGCTACTCTATTATTATTTTTTATTTAGTTTGATATGTATTGAGCTTCCCCCCGCCCCCGGGACTTTATAGATATTGACACAGGGAAATGCATGCAATGATACGCTTGGTAAGTGGATCTATGTGAAGGCTGCTGTGAGACACTGAAACTGTTATATTTCAACAGAACTTTTGTGAAAATTTCTTCCTTTAAAAAGGCATATGGTCCTGACTGAAAAGTCCTTAGAAAAAAAGGGAAAAAAGGAAAAAGTCATATGTACCATGTTGTTGAGGTAATACCCTGGTTAATGTGAAAGTTATATGGCATAACTTATTGAAAAGTGTAAACCTTTTATGTCTATTTGATTATTTGTAGGGTTTTCATTTTTCCTCTTTTTTTGCTTTTTCTTTCTTGTCTCTATTTTTATTTATTTATTTATTTAGAGACAGGGTCACACTGTTGCCCAGGTTAGAGTGTGGTGGCATCATCATAGCTCACTGCAAGCTCAAACTTCTAGGCCCAAGTGGTTCTCCTTCCTCGGCTTCCCAAAGTGCTGGGATGACAGGCATGAACCTCCATGCCTGGCCTCTTTTTTATTTTTAATATGTGGCAAAATAAATTGCATCGTAGCTGAGAACTTAAGAAAACTCTACTTGGGATGATATCACAATTATATACGTGGCTTCAAGTATTAGTTTACTCAATTTCTAGTCCCCAGAAGAAATTATTGAAATGCTTGCAAAAGGCCATGCTAAATAAAGGTGGTGCTATCAGCATATTTACTTGAGGAAACAAGATCACAATGGGTGGAAATTTTTATGCATGTCAAACTCTGTTTTAACTTGACATTAGGTCTGTTTTTTTGGGGGGGGTTTGGCGGGGACAGAGTCTTGCTCTGTTGCCCAGGCTAGAGTGCCCTGGCGTCAGCCTAGCTCACAGCAACCTCAGACTCCTGGGCTCAAGCAATCCTTCTGCCTCAATCTCCCGAGTAGCTGGGACTACAGGCATGCGCTACCATGCCCGGCTAAGTTTTTATATATATATATATTGTTAATCGTCCAGATCATTTCTTTCTATTTTTCAGTAAAGACCGGGTCTCGCTCTTGCTCAGGCTGGTCTCAAACTCCTGACCTTGAGCGATCCACCCGCCTCGGCCTCCCAGAGTGCTAGGATTATAGGTGTGAGCCACCGCGCCTGGCCTTGACATTAGGTCTGTTTTTTACAAAGGGACATATTTGAGTTCTATCTGAGATGAAGATTTCTAGTTTCTGATGCAGAGAATATTTGGACCTTAAGCTGTCCTCACAATAATCTTTCCTTGTTCTAAATATTACAAGATAAATTTAGCCTGACATTTTATCTGATTGTTTAATTTCAGGGATATGCATGCTACCATTCTTATGGTTCTTTCTTTAAGATCTTCCATGATTTTTTTCTTTTTTCTTTAAATCAGTAGAACAAAAATCAAAACTTACTTATTGATAAAAACAAAGCAATTGCTGATTAGAAATGAGGTAAGAGACATTCAAACCTAGTTATCATAGATAATATTATCCGTCTCAAGGCTCAAGATAGCTATCTCTTAAGTTCATTAACAATGGATAGATTAAAGTACCTTGAATTCCAATTCCCCTTTCAAACTGAAGTAACTACTACAATGACAGTGTTTGGTGTATGAGTACCCGGAAACATCTTGCAAAAATTTGATTTACATTTTCAAAATGCCCTAAATTTAATATAGTTGAGAATCACATATAAAAGTTATGAGACCTAGAGTAGCACTTCTGGAATGGAGGAATGAAGACCTTCGTAAATTAGCTCCTCTATAAAGGAACTAAATTTCTCGCAAAATTGTCAAAATCAAATTTTTCAGAACTTTGGAAATTAACTAAAATAGAAATCAATAGAAACTGTCTCAGAGGGAGCCCAGAGGTTGGATTTAATATACAAAGACTTTAAATATGTCTCATAAATATGTTCAAATAGCTAACGAAATATTGTCTAAATATGACAATGATGTCTCACCAAAAAAAGAACATTAAGAGAGAATTTCTGAAAAGAACCAAATAGAAATTCTTGAAAGATGGAGTATCACTACCAATCTCGCAAAAATAAAATAAATTGTAAAAGAATAACATGACGCATCACAATCATTATTGTTCCAAAGAAAGAGGATTTTGAAAGTGAGAGAGAAGAGGCTCATAACATACAAGGGATTTTTAATATGATTAACAGCTGTTTCTCATCAGAAATCATGAAGGCCATAAGGAAGTGGGGTGACATATTTAAAATGTTGAAGAAAAACTTAAAAATCAAGAATTCTTCATTCAGCTAAATGATCCTTTAAAAATTAAAGAGAAGTCAAGGCATTCCTGCTACTGGCAGAACTGCCCTATAAGAAATATTAGAAGGAGTCCTTCAGGGCAAAATGCAAGGATACTATGCAGTAACTTGAATCCATATGACCAAATAGAGAGGACTGGAGTGGAAGGCTGAATAATAACCGTAAAATACACCCATGTCCTCATCTCTACAACCTGTACATGTTGACTCATATGGCAAAAGGACTTTGCAGATGTGATTAAATAAAGGGTCTTGAGATGAAAAGATTCTATCAACACTAGATTACTGGGTGGACTCTGATCATGATCACACATGCTCTTATAAGATGGAGACAGAGGGAGACTTGACTACACAGGATAAGAAGACAACGTGAAGATGGAATTCAGGCACTGGAGTGATCCACGATGAAGATGTAGGAAGAGGCCACAAGCCGAGAGATAGAGTGAGCCAGTAGAAGCTGAAAAAACTCCAGAACTTTAAGAGAATAATTTTGTTTTAAGCCACCAAATTTCTTACAGATGCAATAGGAAACTAATGCAACCAGTAAAGCTAACTGCTTAGGTAAATAGAAAGGACAGTAAATATAAATATATATTTATAATACTTTTCTTCTCTTATTTGATTTAAAAGACAACTGTATAAAGCAATAACTATAAAAACTGTATTGATGGGTTTATGTATAAAGTTGCAATGTGTATGACAATAATATAATAGCACAGAAGATATTGAATGGAATGTAGCTATATTGGAACAAAATTTCTGTATGCTACTGAAATTAAGTTAGTAATAATCAAAACTACATTTTTTTAAAGTTAAGATGCTAATTGTAATACCCAGGGCAACCTCTAAAAAGAATAAAGTGTATACAATAAAAGAAACAACAACATAAATATAATGGTACAGTCAAAAATACCTATTTAACATTAAAGAATTCAGTAGTGGAGAAATAACAGAATGAAAAAGGCAGGACATATAGAAAATAACAGGAAAATAGAAGGCATAAATCCTAATTTATCAGTAATTACACTGAATTACCTTAATCTTTTTTTACTCATATCTTTAGTTATTTTCTTAACGGTTGCCATGGATATGACAGTTAGCATCTATACATCACCACAAAGAGTAAATCTAAATTGACCATACAAAATACTAGCAATGTCCTACGAGGTTTAAAATATAAGTAAAAGTAAAATATGTCACAACAATAACACAATAAGTGGTGCTGGTAAATGGAGTTAAAATATTTTAATATCATAATAAGCTTCAAAATATTTAAGCAAATTTACGGAAGTAAGTGACTAACACATTTCTCTCACTAAACTTACAGAGAAAAATGTATATATCTCAGTGATTTGAAGCAACTGTATCAGGAACCATTATGATTGAAATTCAGCATCAAAATTAGACAAAGAACTGATAGAACTTGCTGATATAAAAATATTTTCATTTATTTATTTTTTAGGTTTAAGTATATTTTGCTTTAGTTTAAAACCTGGAATCCTAAGTTAAAGGGATTGATATAGACTCAAAGCCATTTATGTTAGATGTAGCCATTTTATTTACTGATTTCAAGAGGGCATTATCCTGTCTTTATTCTTCCAGATTAGAAGTCTAAATACATACAACCTCCCTACTGGAGTTCAGTGGCTTGATAAGCTGCTTATGAACAGGAGTAGAATCATTCTGGAAACTAGTACTATTGCCATTTTAATATTTGTTTTAATTTACAGTGAGCATGATCACACCACCCTACTCCAGCCTGGGTGACAGAGTGAGACTCTGCCTCAAAAAAATAATAAATATTTGTTTTAATTTATATAAAGACTCAGCACTGTGCCTGGCACATGGAAATTATTAAACAAATGTTAGTTCTTTGCCTCGTTTTATCTCATCTACTCTTCACAATAACACTAAAATTTATCTTTACCTCAATTTTTAAAATAAAGAAATGGAGGCACAGAGTAGAAACTTGGCAAAGGTCACATAACTAGTGACCTAGAGCTGAGACTCAAACCCAGGTTTTGAAAGTAACACACACACACACACACACACAGACACACCCCTCAATCACTATGGTCTATGGCTTCATAATTATTATTCCAAATCCAAATGTTTATTTTGTGATAATGATCAGGAGGAGGTTAAAAGTTTATACATATTAATCATTTAAATGTGCTAGAATTGTAATGATTGCATATATCTCATAATATTATAAGTGACATTATTTTCTACTTTTATCTTTCAATAGTACCATTCTTCTCCTAATTAAATATCATGCACATTATGCACATTCTGTGGTATTTTTTCATTTGAAGGCACAGAGATTTCTGACTCAATTTAAAACTGTTTTATACTATAATACCGTATCTCTGTTTATTTTGAAATATCCAATACATATATGTGAGCATATTTATGTAAGGCATAAAAGATAATAAAATGGCCACGTGGATTTTACCACTATCAAACTGAAAAAGAGTTTGGTCTAAAACTGCCTCCACACATATTTTAAGTTTGGCTTCAAGGTTTCTCTGTACGTAGTGATCTGTCATCTAACTTGATATGTACACAGATTGTAACTTAACATGAGGGTGCACTCTTGTAACAAAATGCTAGTCTCAGCCAGTCATAGCAGCTGAACATTCAGCCAACCAGAGGCTGAAAGCCGACAGGACGTGACCATATAAGACAAATGCCGACTGTAGCCAATCAGGTGGTTTCCATATGTCGCTTTTTCTCTGGCTATAAATATAACCTGCATATGCAGTGAAGTGGATCATTATGAACCATTTTTGGTCTCGATTGCGGTCTGAACTATGAATCATTTCTTTGCTCAAATATAATTTGCTAAATTTGATTTGTCTAAAGGTTTTTTTATTTATTTATTTATTTTTAACAATCACACAGCTTATAAAACAGAACACTAGTTTCCTTCCCCGATCATATCCTTCCTTCCTTCCCCACTGGGATAACCACTATATGAAGAATGTGTTTATCATACTGTTATTTAAAAAATAATTATAAAATATAGGCAAGTACTCCCCTATGAAATACAGTAGTCTCTCCCTATTTGTCGGGGATACATTCCAAGATCCCCAGTGGAAACCTAAACCTGCTAATGGTAACAAACCATATATATATATATATATATATATATATATAGACTATGTTTTTTCTTATATAGACATACCTATAATAAAGTTTAATTTACAAATTAGGCACAGTAAGAGATTAACAACAATAACTAATAATAAAATAAAACAATTATAACAAAATAAAAATTATGTGATCTCTCTCTCTCTCTCTCTCTCTCTCTCTCTCTCTCTCTCTCTCAAAATATCATATTGTACTATACCATGGGTAACTGAAATTGCAGAAAGCAGAACCATGGATGATGAGGGACTATTGTACTCATTAGTTTTATATGTGTTGAACTTTATATAAATGGTGTTAGACTGTGTGTATTCTATTGTGACTTCATTTTATCAAGCAACATTGTTGATGTGATTCATTCATTTCCAAGGTTGTTTCAAAATATACCTCAATTTATTACCCGTTCTCCCATCAGTGGACGTCGGGTTTGTTTCCAGATTTTTGCTATTCTAAACAATGCTGCTACAAACATTTGTTCTCCATGTCTTTTGGTGCACTGGTACAAGAGTTTCTCAAGTATAAATGCCTAAGAGCTAAAATAATAATTGGTAAGACATGTACATTTTGTGCTTTACAAAATAATGCCAAATTATTTTCCAAAGTCTTTGTACTGATTTACATTTCTCCCTATAATAGTTCTCATTGCATCATATCTTTATCAATATTTGGTATTATTCAATTGTCTGACATATATTTATCTGCTTGATATATACATATCTATATATAATATCTGTATCTATAGATCTATGTTTATTTCTATATAGATTTTTAACTATGTATTTCTTTCTATTTATCTGACTATCTATTGAGAAATAAGTTGCAGTTGAATCAATATGTACGTTAAAATTTGGGGCATATGAAATTTTTGGTAAGTGATATTTCTCTCAGCAAATATCAAAAATTGGCTCACGCCTGTAATCCTAGCACTCTGGGAGGCCAAGGCAGGAGGATTGTTTGAGTTCTGGAGTTCAAGACCAGCCTGAGCAAGAGTGAGACCCTGTCTCTACTAAAAATAGAAAAATTATCTGGGTGTCTTGGCGCTTAAGCCTGTAGTCCCAGCTACTCAGGAGGCTGAGTCAGGAGGATCGCTTGAGCCCAGGAGTTTGAGGTTGCAGTGAGCTATGATGATGCCACTGCACTCTACCCAGGAAGACAGAATGAGACTCTGTCTCAAAAAAAAAAAAAAAGAGAGAGAGAGAGAGAAAGAAAGAAAGAAAGAAAGAGAAAGAAGGAAAGAAAGAAAGAAAGAAGGAAAGACAGACAATAGTAAAAATTGGGGGTAGAAAGGAAGAGGCATTAGAGAGTTTTTGTAAAGTTAAGAACCCTAAGCACTATGATCAAGCTGTACAGGAATATAGAAAATGCTTCCATGTCAGGAAAACAGACATCAAAAGCCTCTAAGAGCCTAAAAAACCTCTTGGGATCTGAATGATCACTCAGAATTCAGCACTGCTCTGTTGGGCTTCTGCACTTTGTCTTCACAGCAGCAATAAATTATTAATCTCTACTATTGGTGACTTTCATTCTTGTAACTTTCTAAATAGTAGGATCAAAACCAAAAGATATTTTTGTATATATTAATATATATACACACACATATGTGTATATATACACATATTTTTTCCTAGTTTAAACTCAAGACAGAAGGATATAATTATCCAGTTAGTTTTTATGATTCTAATTAGTCAAATGTCTCATGGCAATTTGCTTCATAATTATTTTATACAAATACGCGATCAGACTATATATTTTAATTTGTTTCGGCTTTTGCACGTAATATATATTTAATTGCAAGACCACATTATTGGATATGCTGATACAGCATGATTTTGCTGTCTATAAAATTCTAAATCATACTCATATCTACTCTTGTACTCATCATTTATTTCATGTTCTTTCTGGGCCCCTTTCTCTGTACACCCCGGCCTGGTCATCAGAACTCTTGTCCTGTGTTGTCCTGCAGTGCAGGATATTGCTCTGGTGTCCCCTCCAGGCCTGCTCTCCTCCAGCCTCTGTTCATCCCTGTTTTCATTATTCTCTCTCCTCATATTCTGCCAATGTGAATTCACCTTTGCTGGACCCCTGTCTAATTAGGTACCCCCAGTGGGGAGTATTGGGTACTCTTGTCTGCACGTGTATCCTGTAACTATGGAGACAATGTCTGAAGTATTTAAACTGGAAGGGTTTCAGGCAGTGTGAGAGGGTAGAGGGAAAACCACCTGACACTCTTCGCATAACTGCAAAATGAGGTTTAGCATCCTCGCCTTACATTTGGGGCCAGTCCTTGGTGTGGGCTTTTATTTTGCAACAATAAGTCAAAGAAGTATCACCTAGAAAATCATTCAGATATAACGTGAATATGCATGAGGAAAAGACTGATCATTGAGGTAAAGCTTTTCTTTTATGCACTTCCCTTATCAGAGACAGGATAATATTGTCAGAAATTAAGAGCTGATGACATGACGGGCTTTTAACTTCCCCAGGCCAGGTTTGGGTGACATCCCTGTCTATATTTTAACTTCTTATTGAGTAATGAAATAGACTAGCCCGGGTTAATCTTCACTTGAAAAAAAATAAAACCTTAAATTTTATTAATGTGGTTTTGATGAAATGGTCACACAATATGGGGCTGCTTAGTCTTTATTTAGAAGTGAGTGGAAAGTACTGACACTCCAAGTCATTTTGAAATACATTTGTTCCTTTCCCCCCCCTTTTTTTTTGCTTTTATTATAACAGATTTTTATGCAAAAAAATGAATACTATCAAAGCATCATAGATTAAGAGTTTCTAGATGATGTGATGATTATAGTGAAAGCTGGAAACTTTTAAGTGGGAGAGAAAGTTGGACTGTAACTGTCTTCTTCCAGCGACACAGGAATGAATACCAAACCCAATTTGAATCCAAAGACAAAAGTCTCTGAGTTACTATAAAGATCTTAAAGCTTTATTCTGCTTCCATTTTCAGAATCCTTGATTTTTCTTTATTGAACTTGCTATTCATGCCCTGCGGAGCTCAGAATTATTCAGACCAAACCTACCCACTGACAATCCTCGAAAGACTTCGGTTTTATTTTGTAAAACCTTGGGTCAATGGCATCCATCAGTCCCTGCCCACCCCACTCATTCTTTAACCTCCATATCCTATGATAACCTTGATTTTATGACCTGTATTTCAAGCCAAGAGAATAAACTAGCTGAAATTATTGTGTGTTAGTGATCTCTTTTGTACTTCAAGAGACTGCTGGGTAAATGGTAATGCACACGAGACCAGCTTCTCTCACTTATGCTAGCAGCCTAGCCAGTCAGCAATTGTCTGCAGGACCTGCCCTGAGGGCCTGAGGTCTCTAACCCCCAGGGGCTGCAGTCCTTGGTCTGTTGGGAACCTGGCTGCACAGCAGGAGGTGAGCAGCACGCAAGGGGGTGGGGGAAGCTTCCTCTGTATTTACAGCTGCTCCCCATCACTTGCATCACCACCCGAGCTCTGCCTTCCCCCGCTGCCTGTCCGTGGAAAAATTGTCTTCCATGAGACCGATCCCTAGTGTTTAAAAGGATGGGGACTATTGTGGCTTAGGGTATAACTTAGGGATGGCTTGAGGATGGGGTGCAGATATTGAAAATGTCGCTGCCACTCTCTTTTTGGAGATGACACGGTGGTCAGGAAGATTACTTACTGAAATTTGTAACTGTAGTTTATGAGAATAAAAGAGACCCAAAGACCATTTTCCCATCTTTTTGAGTTTCCTTTATCCGCTTTTCTTTAAGTGAGAGATTGGTTTTGAGTATATGTCTAATTTGTCAAATAAAACAGTTTCTTTCATTGAATTCTGGAGCACCCTGCCAGACACTGGTGCTCCCTGATCACCTTGACTATATTCATTGGTCATGTCTTCAGTTAGCAACAGATCTAAGATTACTAGTTGCAAGAACCAAGTTATTAAATCCTGAAATGTTTTAATAGCTCTTAATCTCTCCTTAATATAAATATTTTTAGTTGAATAATTTCAGGATCAGATTTAATAAGAATTATCAGTGATAAACAACTCAGCTTATCTGAGTTGTTTGCATTGGAAATACTGTGATTTTATAGATGATTGATAGGAAATATGAAGATATACCCTTTCGTTTTTTGTGGAAATATTTCTCAAAGTGTTCTCGTTGAACCCTGAATCTTATCATCCAGTGTAATTACTGAAAACACAGATTCCTAGACTGTACCAGACTCATGAAATTAAGTTCTTAGTATTCCTGGTGCAGGTCCTTGAGCTCTCTATGCAATGGAAATTATTACAGTAAGAGGCTGAATGAGAATCCCAGGCAAGGCTTTACTGGGGCTCACATTTAAATGCAGGGAAGACAGCACAAAGTAAAAGTCCTGGGGCTGGCTCCCCCATGGGAGTTCAGGGAGAGTTTTAACAGGTTTAGGTAGAGAAAGGATGGCTTGCAAGCCTATGGAGATGGAGATTTTCTAGCCCCTGCCTGGTTTCATGACATGCTTTATCATGTGTGGTTTGTCTCACTAACATGTTAAATCTCCACCCCTCTGTGTGATTTTAGCATTAAAATAAGATCACAATGAGGGAAAAGTCAGTGTGAAATCAGTATGGGGGTCCTCTTTGGTTTGAGGTTGTTAGATCTGGATAGGTCTGGTTTCTTTGCTGCCAGGTTCCTTATTAGCTGGTGGCAGCATCTTGCTTCAGTAGTCCTGGAAAACATTACTCAAGAGAAGGACAGTTTGACCCACTCCTTGTATGGGCCTGGGCTGAATGCTAGCCACTAGGAGGTCATTCGTTTATTTTTTTCTTCTATAGTTAACAAGACCGGATTATGTTGTCCCATGTTGCCTCGGTTGATCAGAAGTGAGGCCTGATATACTGTCTCATTGGAGGTGAGGTGGAGAAATCTGCATTTAACCTGCATTTAACATACACTCTTCTGTGATTATTTTGCTGATTGACATTGGCAAAACAGTTATCTGGGGCTTTTTATCCCTTACATACGAATGCATACTTTACCCCTTTTTATTCTGAGGGTGAGGTGATGCTGACTATTAAATCACATTTAGGATTTGTCAATGTTCTCACTTCTGCCATGCCTTTACTTGTATAATTGTTAAACTAAATTTGGTCTGAGGCTGCCTCCCTATCTTTTCCTTGCAACCTAACTTAGCGCATATCCAAACGGAAAGCCTAATTTAGGAGTGTATTTTGTAACAAGTAGCAGAGCCTCAGCCAATCGCAGGCTGCCGACTGATCAGACCACAACCAAATAAGGCAAACAGGGAGCTGGAACCAATCAAGGTGTTTCTTGTCCTTCACTTCCTTTTCTGTCTATAAATACTCCCTGCCTACTGCTTGACTGATGAATCACTCTTTGCTCAGAAAAACCGTTCACTCCTATTTGTTACAAGTTTTTTTCTTGTTACGTAGTGAGTGTTGGCTGGGATGCTTCTGGTACTTTAGAAGGAGGTTGGGAATTGAAGCTGGTATAAAAAGCCCTCACTTTCTCACTTCCTAGCTCAGTAAGTGAACCAGCCTAGCACTTACACTTTCCAAACCTTAGCTGAATCATCTGAAAACAGGGTTAATAATAAAACCGTTCATTTAAAGTGGTTGTTTCATAGCATTTCTGATATGTGGACTTAATTGAGTTCTTTTGCTTGCTATAGTGAGGAAAACATGTAGGGAAAAACAAAAATTTCATCCACTTTATTCTTCCGTAAAACCTCTAATTTTTCTCTAAAGTGAAAGCAAGAATAAGAAACATTGAAACTATGCGTACCATGCAAAGCTTTTTAATAAATGGACTCCCTTTTACAATAAAGGCTGACTTGCAGAGCCAGTTCTTTGAGAGAGCTCTGTCTCTATAGTGTCTCTTGTTGTTGTTGAAGATGTAGTATGCTATAATTTTTGCTAATTAGTCATAGCATAGTTAATAGACGGTGCAATTTAAATTTGTACGGGAAAAATGTGTGCAAGTCTATATGGTTACCTGGAGCTATATATGAGCCCTTTAAGGATATAAATACGTAATCACAGTAGTATTTGTGAATATGTCAGGGTACTGTGATTTCAAGATAAGTAAGAAATAACATCATAAAGTTGAAATATAAAACTTACAAAATACAGTCATATATCACTTAGCCGTGAGGATATGTTCTTAGAAATGTGTCCTTAGGCCTATTTTGTTGTGTGACCATCACAGAGTGAACGTACACCAACCTTGGTGGTCTAGCCTACTACACATCTAGGCTCTGTGGTATAGCCTATTGCTCCTAGGCTGTACAGCATGTTCTTGTGCTGAATACTATAGACAATGGTAACACAATGGTATTTGTGTATCTAAACGTAGAAAAGGTATGACAAAAATACAGTGTAAAAGTTAAAAAAATGGTATACCTGTATAGGATACTTACCATGAACAGAGCTTTCAGGACAGAAAATTGCTCTGAGCGAGTCAGTGAGTCAGTGGTCAATGAATGTGAAGGCTAGGACATTACTGTACAATACAGTAGACTTTATAAATCCTGTACATTTAGGCTAAACTAAATTTATAAAAAAAATTATTTTCTTTAATAATAAATTAAATTTGGCTTAATGTAACTTGTTACTTTATAAGCATTTTTTAACTTTTTGACTCTTTTTAAGTAACTCAGCTTAAAACACATACTGTATAGTACAAATATATTTTTTCTTCATATTTTTTATTTTATATGTTTTTTTTCTACTTTTAAAGGATTTTATTTACTTTTATTTTTTAAACTTTTTTATTAAAAACTAAGACGCAAACACACATATTAGCCTAGGCCTACACAAGGTCAGGATCATCAATATCACTGTCTTCCGCCTCCACATCTCGTCCCACCGGAGGGTCTTCAGGGGCAATAACATGTATGAAGCTGTCACCTCCTATGATAGCAATGCCTTCTTCTGGAATACATCCTGAAGGGTTGAGACTGTTTTACAATTTACTAATTTTTTATAAGTAGAAGGAACACACTCTAAAATAATGATGAAAAGTATAGTAAACACATAAACCAGTAATATAGTCATTTATTACAATCAAGTATTATGCACTTACATAATTATATGTGTTATACTTTTATACAGCTGGTAGTGGGGTCAGCTTGTTTACACCAGTGTCACCACTAACAAATGAGTCACACACTCTGCTACAACGTCATTAAGCTATAGGAATTTTTCAGCTCCATTATAACCATATGGGACCACCTTTGAATATGTGATCTGTCATTGATAGAATTGTCATTATGTAAGTCATGATGGTATTTATGAGTGTATTCACTAAGAAAGACAATACTAATAGAATTCGTTTGAGTCTTTCTTGACAGAGACCAAAAACCATGTTTAGAGAATTGT
Organism: Avahi laniger; assembly: GCA_963575035.1. Taxonomy (NCBI): domain Eukaryota; kingdom Metazoa; phylum Chordata; class Mammalia; order Primates; family Indriidae; genus Avahi; species Avahi laniger. Next base: position 20,625 of record CAUYSK010023032.1, on the reverse strand, counting down.
GACTGATGCTTGATTATTTGTTGTCTGTCTCTATCTGTGCACGTACTAATTCTTCTTATTCATTAAAATGCATATTTTATTCTGGACCTGGCTTTAGTAGATGATCAATAAATGTTTTTGAGTTAAAGAATGTTATGATAGCCATCGATGTCTAAGGAAAGGAATATGAGGTGACTAGTCAAGGAGATATTACTACTATTTTTGATTTTTTAAGTCTTCTTAGATATCTAACAATATGCACAGTTTCTGAAGTTTAGTTTAATTCCAGGTAATAAATCATCTCGATATAGTTCAGAGAAAGCTCTGAAAAGTCTATTGTATTTGCTTTTGTGTCCATGTTGCTGAATTCACATTTCTTTAACTTCTTGGGGCTATGCTACTATAATCCATGGAAGCAGTAAGAGAATTTGACACCAATCTCCCAAGAGAATTCCTTGAAGAAGAGTTATCTTTCCATCTGTCTCTAGAAAAGTTGTTCTTGGCTGTGGCATAGGTGACCCACAAGGGAATCTGTGGCATTTTACAAATTATAGGTTATTGCTAATAAAGTTTGAAAATGTTTTTCTTTAAAAATAAAGGTAGTGAAGTTTCAAGGTTGTACCTATGACAACCTTATTCTCACAGTTGCTTTATGATTTGCTTTCTTAAGCAGGAAAGGATAAATCCTTATCTTGTGCAAGTATCTAGTGCCTAGTTCTGAATTGAACACGTGACTATTATGTGATATATGACAAGAAAAAACTGGTTGCAAATCACTTGTCTGTATATTGTATTTTAGCTTTCTGCAAATGCAGAAGGGAAGAGAATTAGTTTTGTGAAAAAATTCTTTGTAATGTTTCTTTTCTGAGACATAGTGCACTGTATCTCAAAAATGAACAAAAATCAAGAGGCTTTTATGTTTTCTTGGGACTATTTAGTTGAACTTTTTGAATTTGCTGTCTGTTTCCTCCGGGGACCCTTACTGATTTACTGGCTCTAAGGGAAACTATTAAGAGAGGTTTTACAGAGATGTGGGTATGGTTAATTAAACTGAGATAGGGAGCCAGCTGGCCCTGCTTTATAAGGAGTCATAAGGCCTCAACCAAGGTCTCTGATAAAACAGGAGGAGTTGGAAAAGCAGCCAAAATCAACTAGAACAAAGATGGACACAAAAAACGGCCTCAGGTTACCCTCATCATACGCTGCTCATTATACCCTGCTTGTAATGTATTAGCATACTAAAAACAACTCCCACCAGCACCATGATGGTATACAAATGCAATAGCAAATCCCTGAAGTTACCCTATGTGCTTTAATAAGAGGAGAAACCCTTGTTTCTGGGAACTCCCCACCTCTTTCCAAGAAATCTAATGAATAATCTTCCCTCTGCTTAACATAAAATTAAATAGAAGATATAAAATAAGATCCAGGAAACTCAGAAAGGGCTGCTCTTTCTTGCTCTGAGAGATAGCTGCTGCCCTATCTATGGGTCCCTTTTTCTCTGTTCTTACTTCAGTAATTTGCTTTTGCCTTATTCTGCCAGCTCTCTCTTGAATTCTTTCCTGTGCAAAGCCAAGAACCCACTTGGCCTTCAGGCCAGACCCCAGATTTGGGGTCCACTTTCCCGTATCAAAACCATTAGAAACGGTGGGTGATACACCCAGGGACTAGTGATGGAGGAAAGCCATTACCATCCCTTACCTGAGGAAGGGAGAAGAGGGAGCTATACAACAGGAGCCTCCAGAAAATGTTGAGCCCTGGAAGAAGGACTATCCCTTAGATGCTGCAAATATTGAGTACACCCACCAAAAGCTGCAGACAACAAGTGAAGGAGAAGATACATAAATATGTCAATTTCAATCTCCTCCTGTCTTCCAGTTCCTGCCAGTGCCTCCTACTGGCCAAAGGCAAGGAAGGAAGCCCAAATGACAAGGTCATAGAGGTTAGCTGTGGACAGAGCAGGCTAAGAAAGACACAGCGTGGGTCTGAGAGAAAAAGGGAGCATCACCAGTGAAAGCATCACGTTTCTACATGTGAAGCAAAAATAAAATGAGTAAAATCAGCTTCTTCCTCTTGTCTTTGGGTGACTTTTTCAACTACCAATTTCTATATACTCAGAAGAAAGAAGTGAGCAGAAATATCATGCTGGGAAAATCTGGAGCTAACATATTATCTATTCCAAATAGACTTGTGACATGCTTTTGAGAGTGAGGACTCTTAGTAAGTAAAATTTGTACTTTGGATGTTCTAACTTTAACCAGGGGAGTCCACAGTATGTGAGTTCTATGATACAACTTTATTAAAATCTGGATGGAAGTAGTGCTTTTCTTTGATGATTGGGCTGTCTTTGTGGATGCTATAGAAGATAGGGAGATTGTCAAATGATACATTACTTTATCTGCTTCTGACAAGTGTGATCTTTAATTTCAGTGTGTGTTACAACTACTGTTCCTAGAAACAAAGGAAGAAAAATGATTAAGCCATTAAGAAAACCCTTTTGAATATTCATAACAATATGCTCATGCATGATTATTTATAAGAGGGAGTCACTATCAGAGAAATAAGTTTAAAACATGTCATTTTTCTTCCTTTAGCCTAATTCAGTCATTTTTGAGGCAACTACTTACAGTTTATCTTCATTATTGCTAAATTATTCTTGCTTTGGAGTCCCTACTAGTAAAAGTGTATGCTATGGGGAGCCGTCCATATCAAAATTAGCACTTGAACAAATAAGTGTTATATATTAATCATAGATTAATGGGAAATACAATTGATTCAGTAAGTGCTTGAGTTTTCTTAATCAGAAATGTGCTTGAGGAACACTTTTTAAGTAAGGAAGACAGATTAATGATAAATTTCCTAGATACAATGAAAGAAGAATATGCCTAAAATTTGTTATACTTTTATGGGTTTATAATATGAAGACTTGGCCAAAAAAACTTATAAACATAATTTTCTGAAATCCCATTAAAGTCATCTTCAATAGACCCAAAAAGGTCTACCTGATAAGAAAAATTTAATACAGGGCATATACCAAAAATTTAATTATATATTCAATGTAGATGCAAGTAGGTATACCCATATATGGCCAAAGACAATACAGTGAAGAACATTTGGTAGGTACTAATCTACCAATTAAAATACGAACATAATAATTATTTTGTGTAAACATATATTTAGCACCTATTATTTTAAAGTTCATTTTTTGAGAAATTATTGGTAAATTTTTCCAACTGTTGTAGCTAATATGCAAATAGATTTCACTATGAGTATATATCTCACTATTCCTTACTAGACTGCAACCCTCTTGACTACAATAATAAATTCTCAGCATGTATCATGGATTCTCGATCATAGAAAATACTTTAAAATATTGAAATGAATACACAAATCGTTTAGATAGAAGAGGTTGTCAAAGTTGAATGAATTTGTAAATGTATGATGTACTAAGTTTTGATTCAAAACAAAAGAAAGTAATATAAACCATATGTGACTTTTCTTTTAATAGAGAACTTACCAGTGAGGATGGCATTGACAACTCAAAAATATCTTCTCATAGTCTAGTTTTCTTTTGAAAAAATGAAAACCCAGTAGAATTGATGCTACTTGTCCGTTAGAAATGTGTTAGGCTCGAAATAACAACAGCAATAACAAAAACTTTGGATTATCACAGTTGAAATGAATAGGAGGACTACTTATTTATGTCAGTCAATAATGTCAATGATCAAGACATCCTTTCTTTTTCCACTTTCTTGGGCTTACAGCAGTATTTCCAGGAGAGCTGCAATAGTGCTAGTGATCATACATATATGTAAGACAGAAATCTGGGAGAAAAGAGCGGTGACAGCTGCCTCCACTCCTTTTACTCAGGAGTGCAAAAGGTTTCTCAGAAATCTGTGCACCAAATTTTGTTTACTTTGCATAGATTATAGTTGGACAATTTTATTATTTGCATATATTTTAACTGAAGAGAGTCTGAAAATGCCGTTAAACTAGTTAAAGTTTGGTGTGATAGGTTAAGGCAAGAGCGATCCATATCTGGGTTCTGGGTTTTTCATTGTCAACACTGTCAATTGTCTGTGCCATATCCACCCCTATCCCTTACTTCTTCATGCCTAATAGAACCCTGGATTGGTTCATAAATCCAGCGCTTGAGCCCTGCAACAAGAAGTTGCTGGGGATCATGCAGCAATGAATCAGTGTGATAAAATGGAACAAACATAGACTCAAATGCTAAAATATGTGGATTTCAATAATTAGCCTATTAAAATTGGCCCTTCTTGGGCCTGGTAACGCATCTATAGAATTTAAAATGTTACAAAAAATAGTAGATTTCAAACTATGTTCTTCAGATATGAAGTTTTGAAGAAATATCTAGTATTCCCCATGGAAATATGAGTAAGCAAAAATCTGAAAAAGAAAGGTATGGACCCACACTTATAACACATGAAAGTGAAATTGCTGTGATTTAATTGTTGAGATTCCACCAAAGTTTTATTTGCCAAAAAATATAGCATCCTATTAAAAAATGTTTTAAAAACTACTGGGAAATATGTTCTCTTAGGTTTTCTTTTTTAATCTATAATATGCTTAATAGACTATGTGTTAATATATAAAGTAGAAGAGAAATGAAACTATATATCTCCGACTAAACCCAAAGACTTACACCATTCTAATTGTGTTTGACATGAAAACATCCCAGAAAATTATAGAACTGAATCATACACAATTTGGATATGAGTTTTCACTTATTCTTAGAAACTTATTGTTAGAAATGCCAGTGAATTCTGAGGGAGGACAACTCAAACTCTTGTAATTTTGATTGCAACATAAGTTAAAATTCATTTCCTTACCCAGAGGAGAGTATCTTAAAAATGTCCAAGAGAATGTAGTATATCCCACAGAGAATAGAGTAATATGTTTAGGATATGCAAGGTTATATATATCGACCAAGAGTGGTTAATATTAGAACACATAAAATTAGGGAAAGGGCTAATAGAACACAGCTGAAATATAGAAACAAGGGAACTTAGGTTCAGAGCAAATAAAATATCTACATTATGTGGATAAAAATTAAGTAAAATGAATGTCTTTAAGCTTTACAAATATTATAGAGGTAATATAAGTTTAAACCATTTATAAGCTCATGATACAACCATAATAGATGATAAAGGAAGTTAGTGTTTTTGACATTGCTCTGAAATAAATAAATTCATGTTATATGTTGTTAGATGCTGGCCCCTTTCTCCTAATAAAAATTACTTGGTATTACTGTCTCAAACGGAACACAAAGATTAAGAAACAAGACTGACCCAACTATATATTTTCAAAATTATTATGAATTCAAATACATTTCAAGCACCCAGTCTGTACAATTCTCCATGCTAAGCACAGTCAAGCTTACAAAGAAATGCAAGGTACAGTGCCTGCCTTTATGAATGCTTAAAATCAAGTTCGAAAATTAAAATATAGAAACATAAATGCAAAGACATTTTAAAAAATTGCCACATAGCTTGAAACATTGGAACCACTCAGTAAGTTTTAGCTCTTAACTCATTGAATTCTCATAGCAACCATATAACATAGATGTGATTATTACCCCTGTTTTACAAATGGAGCTGCTTGAGTTTGAATAATAACTTGCCCAGGAATTCACAGCAAATTTGCGGTATGTCAGGGTTGGGAAAGGATCTCTTTCTCTTCATTCAGTGAGAGGCTCATTCTCTGAACCACTGCACAATGATACATTTCATATGGCCGAGTTATTTCAAACCTTTTTGTTTCTTCAAGCCTCTCTTCTTCTCCAGCAATGACATTGTCTCCTCCTAATAAAGGAAATTGAGAACTTGGATTAAAAAACTCTAGAATCTGAATTTTTCCTTCCTGAAGACAATAACGAAGGGAATAAAGATGAGGAATACAGATAAAAATAAAAGCTCTTCCCAATAATTCTCTCACCACTGTCTTCAGGCCAATGACTTTGATTTTCCAGACATCTTTTTACATCCATTGTTCTCTCTCATTCTCTTTCTCTCTCTCCCTCACCACCTTCCAATGCTTTCACCTCCCTCTCTGTTATGACTGCTATATCTCATCACTAAAATGGAAATTTTTGCTCTATCTGAAGAAACCCAACTTTCACTCCACTCTAGTCATTAATTTTTCCATCCTGACCACACTCAGTAAAGAAACACTAACCTATTTAGTTTTGTTGTTTTTTTTTCCCTGAGACACGAGAGAGGGTTTCACTCTATTGCCTGGGCTAGAGAGCAGTGGCGTCATGATAGTTCACTGCAAACTTAAGCTCCTGAGCTCAACTGTCCTCCTGCCTCAGCCTCCTGAGTACTGAGTAGCTGGGACTACAGGTGTGCACCACCACACTTGGCTAATTTTTCTATTTTTTTGTAGAGACAGGGTTGTGCTCATGCTCAGGCTGGTCTTGAACTCCTGGCCTCAAGCCTCAGCCTCCCAGTGTGCTAGGGTTACAGGTGTGAGCCACCTCGCCTGGCCTAACCTATGTAATTGTTTTTTGTTTTTTTTTTTAATATAACTTCTTCCTCCTAAACCCTGGATCATAGATCTGTTCAGCCCTACATTAAGAAGGCATAGTGGTTGGGAGAATGAGGAGTTGTTTCTTTCAGAAAGACAGAAAGAATAAGTTTTGAGATGTATTGCACACCAGGTTGACCGTAGTCAATAATAATGCATTGTAGGTTTCGAAATAACTAACAGTAAATTTCAAATGTCTCACCATAAAAACGATAGGCAGGCCGGGAGTGGTGGCTCACGCCTATAATCCTAGCTCTCTGGGAGGCCGAAGCGGGAGGATTGTTTGAGCTCAGGAGTTCGAGACCAGCCTGAGCAAGAGCAAGACCCCGTCTCTACCAAAAATAGAAAGAAATTAATTAGACAGCTAAAAATATATAGAAAAAATTAGCCAGGCATGGTGGCACATGCCTGTGGTCCCAGCTACTTGGGAGGCTGAGGCGGTGGGATTGCTCGAGCCCAGGAGTCTGAGGTTGCTGTGAGCTAGGCTGACGCCACGGCACTCACTCCAGCCCGGGCAACACAGTGAGATTCTGCCTCAAAAAAAAAAAAAGAAACCGATAGGCAAATGAGGTGATAGATATGTTAATTAATTTGATTTAATTATTCCATATATCAATACATCATATTGTACCCTATAAAATCTATACAATTATGATTTGTTAATTAAAAATAATATTAAAAATAAAAAGGGAAAAATGGATAATAACCCCTCAAAAATTGGACTTCTAAGAATACCAATGACCTTTCAACTCCCCAATTCAAGTGGAAACTGAAGAGTTCTTAATTTACTAGATATTTTCGTGATATTCAATACTTTGATGACAATTTTTCTTGGAATTGTCCTATCCTTTCACTTGAAAACAAATGTTTTCTCTTTATTATTTCACTTTTTGGTGTAGTACAACACATTTGCCTCTCCACATTCCTCTTTGCTGGATTTTCTTCAAACTGTGGTGCTGTCCGGGAGTCTATCCTGCTGGGTGATTCTGTACATACGTTCGCAACTTCTGTGACGATGACTTTGTGTCTTTGTCCTGATTGCTGCGTTGAGTTCATCTTCCCAGTGCCTAGTGTGAGCATTCAGTCCGATGGTTCTTTTGAACCTGAAAATCAACACATCATTTGCTAAACTCGCATCTTTTCACCCAACTCCTCTTTACATTTCTACTTTTGTCCTTTAACATTCCTCATATTTGTTTTTTTCCTCTAACAATGAATCTCTCCCCAGCTCTTCAGTATTTCTACTCCTGACCTCTCCTGGCTTCTTGTTATGCCTTTTTAGAAGCTATCTTTATTTGAATGCTCCCTCAGCATCTTATTTTAAACAAAATCATAACTTCCATTACAAACTCATTCCTATCCCTCTTGTATTCCACGTCTATAATGCTCCACCATATATATCATCTCCCTAGTTTAAAATCTCTGTTCTTTGACGCATAGTTTTTCATTTTTAAAAAAGTCAAATAAATTAATACTTTCTTAGTCCTTTCTGTTCCTTATATCACTACTTCCACATTTAATTAATTCAAAGTCCCTCCACAATATCCTTTGAATTGGAGCTTTCTTTCTTTCTCCTTCCATTACCAGAGACCAGTTGTCTATATTGCAATAGCGTTCTACCTAAGATCCTTGCCTTTAGAGTCTCTGCCCTTTATATGCCACTGATAGGTTAATGCAACTGAAGCACAGCTCTGACCATGTTTTCCCCTAGGCTCAAAATTTTTCCTCGATCATTCTACAACATAGAATATCCTGGACCCAATATACATTTCTATATTTTTACCTTCATTAGCCTTATTCAACCTATATTCAACTTACATTCAAATAAATAGATGCTAGAGATAGAATTATTTCTTTTGTCTTCTTTAGGCCTTTGTATTCAACATTCACCACTTTCTGTCATTTCATCTCTACAAATTCAATGATCTCTGTCTTTCAAGCCAAGTTGAAATGCATCATGGCATATCCAACACTTTTTGGATATTACTGTGATTGTGGTGATAGAATCACAGATGTTTGCATATGTCCAAAGTCACCAAATTGTACACATTAAATATGTGCATTTCTTTGTATATCAATTATACCTCTATAAGTCTGTTTTTAAAATGCTTTATGAAAATTTTCCTGATCTATCTAGTCAGAGGCAATGCCTTTTTTCTCCAACTTCCATGGTACATTGAATTTGTGTCAGTATTAGCAGGTGCAAGAGTTTATTCTTTCTATCATGATTTTATTGATTTATTTAAATGTTATTTATTGAGCACCTACTATGTTCCAGGCAATACTAAAGATTATAATGATGAAATGTACAGACTCAGTGTATAGCCACATAAGTTTCACAAGCCAGTGGGAGAGAGATATTGTAACTGTAAAAAGTTCTCTGAACAATAAGTGCGTATGAGAAATAATAACAAAAAAAAACCTGGTCTTAAATAAATCACATTTGTATTGAGATATGAAGAATGAGTAAATACAAGTATTTTTTTTTTGATAGACTCTGATCTTTGTCCAGGCAGGGACTTCATGTGTTTTGTCTTTTTGTCTCTTATATCTTCTAATTCTGATTTTTTTCACATGATAGACAAAAAATATATGTTGAATGAAGGCATCTAAATATTACCCTAGTACATATTCCATTACACTGAAGACTATCATTTTGGAAGAACACTAGGAGGGGTGGCCCAAAATGAAGGCATTCCTGCCAGCCCATGCAAATAAGAGGTTCCACATAGTATAACAAACAACAACACCTGTTTCTAATTAGCATTGGAATTTTCTTAGCAGTTGGGCAGGCTGATGGTGACCCATGCTGCGTTCTGGGAAACCATTTCATCTTAGCTGACACAACTGAGGTACAATACAATAATGTGGGTGTCACCTTAAATCATCAGCCCAACGGAATTTTTCTTCAGGAAGCCAAATAAGCTGGCATTTCAGTGCCTAAGAAACAAAACTAAGCATGTTCTTGTCAGTGAAATGAAATGTTGTCACAGAGTAGTAAGTTCCTGCTGCTCCTTAAATGCCAAAGTCTTGATTTTCACTGATCTCATGGTGGTATCGCTTTCTCTCCTATAAAACAGTTGATACAGATATAATCCCTCAAGTTCTTATATGCCATTATTTGACACGCATTGCTGAGAAATGACCCAAGAGACTGCCTTCAAAGACAGAGGACTTAGCCATCCAAGGATCTAAATCCAGAAATGGAAACCGGATAGATGTTTCATCCCAAACTCATGCTTGTATCAATCAGATGTGGATGCCTGGAATATCCTTTGGAGAAGGACTTTAGGTTTGTCCCAGGCTCAGCAAAAACAAAGATCTCTAACTCTTTTCCAACCTTCAACCCCCTCACTCCTTCGCTTTTAAAAAAAATACATATTTACACCATCTTTTCCTAATCTTCCATTGTTTCAATATCTCATTCCAATATCTCAATCCCTACTTCACTTCATTCAATACTAAACATAAGCCCCAAATAATTCATCTCCCCAATTGCTTTCTTATTCTCAATTCCCTTTCTACTTTATCCTCTCATCATTCCTGCTCACCCCAAATCCCCCAGAACAATACATACTGTCATCTATCTGGGTTACCTTAACTGTACTCACCTACGCATTGCTGCATTGTTCATCTAGAATGAGAGTAGAATGCTCATGACTCTCACAAAAGTTAAAGCCAAAATCATTTATGCCAAGAAGCACCTATAAAGTTCCTACTATGTATAAGGTACCATTCTACACTCTTCCTGAAAGACATGCATAAATAAAACACAATATAAGTACTCAGAAACTCTGAATGCTCAATATTCAACTGAATTCCTTATCTTATAGTGTTTGATAATAGTGGTTACTAATAAGTCACTATGATGTAAATTCTATTCACACTATAAATTAATCAAGAAAATCTTCCCAGAGTTGGTAGATCATTATGTGAACTTTCAAAGAGACAAGGCTGAAGTTGGATTTCCTGAATTGGAAATTTTCCTAGACCATTTGGATCTAAACCCTTAAACTATTCTGATTGAGGTTACTCAGGACAAATGATTAAGTAATGTGTATTTCTAATTAGCTGTTGCCTTGGATTTAATACAGCCTGTGATTGTATTCCCAGTGATTGTCAGAGCTTTCCATTTTGAGCTCTCTGTGTGTGTGGGAGTTGGGGGGGCGGGGAGCAGAAAGAGAGATTTAGAGAGAGAGAGAGAGAGAAGGATATGTGTGCTGACCCAGGAGAAAGTTATTTAATCATATACTGTTGGTTACAGCTGTTTTTTAAGAAAAATTTGGTTTCATCAAGAGAGGGAGCTCTCATAAATTGCCAGACATTTTCTTTACAGATTGGCTAATCTAATAGCATTCAACTTAGTAGAACTTTTATGTGATGCTATACAAATACCCTGTAACTGAAGTGGCTCAGTTTTTTGTAAACATCACCATATTAATAATGTTAGATAAATCTTCTAGTTTTATCATTTTTCATTTGATTTATTCATAGAACTTGATTCTATATATTTTTTTTCAATTTAGAGGTACGTGAACATTTTAATTGGTTGTTTGGTATTTTAAAGTGGTATCTTAAACACATTCACACACAGACACATTCTAACCTCGGATCAATGGATCAAAGAGTTCGGTATATTTTTGAAAAGATAAAGAAGAATTCAGAAAGTGGATAACCTTGAATAGGGCCAAGATCAGTTAGTCCACATGTTTAAATCTAGATATTAAAGCTTACAGATCATAAAATTTACTAAAATAATGAAATGAAAAGATATGAAAGAATCCACATCAATTGGCCTAAGACTGCTCAGACATCTCAAAAAAGTAACTCTTCAGTAAGGACAAAATGCAAATTTCTGAAGACAGAAATTTGACCAAATTATGTTGTACAAACAGCTCTGCCCATGTTGTCTAATGACATTTCGGTCACAGATTTCTTCTAATTTACATTAATTGAGCGGAATTGCCTGTTCATTGTCAGAACTCTCATAATTTTAAATTTAGGAGATTGAGGGATTGCTAGTAAAGTATTCTGATCTGAATTTCGCCAGGTTTCAACCATTATGCCGTTAAATCATCCACTACTCATGCCAAATAAGTTTTTAACTCAGTTTTGTCATTTAAAGAAAGAGTTAAATATGAGTTAAGTAAGAGTTAAGCATGTTAGTATTTAATACAAATTGTTTGGAGATTTTCAGTATAAATGCTCAGTAGAAGTGCAAAAAAATAATAAGTGCTGAGAAAATGGTTTGGACAGTTATAAGTAATTCAATTCATGCTCAAATTTAGTCTATTTCTACCATTTTAAATATTAGAATTTACATTAATACAGCACCTTTTATCTACACGTATTTAAAGCTTCCACAACCTCCATTTTTTCAATCCTCCAGTGATATTTTTTTAAATTTCACAAATGAAGAGACTGGGGGAGGTTAATTGGTTTCCACTGCAATGAAGGCTGAGTCAGTTGACGGAGCCAGAAATAGATATGAGGGCTTCATCTCTTCTCATCCTGGTTCACATCATGAGAAAGAGCTTTCTGCTTATAAATACATCTAATGACATGGTTCCTGGAACTGTTAATTAGGAGAGTTTTTAAAACCCACCTGGTTTCAGAGCTAGATTAAAAACTTCCAAAGTTGGGCATGTTTTGATGAAAAGTTGTTGAGAATTAGGAATTAGTTCACCACATAGGGAAACAAAAATAATAATATGATAAAATCTGCATATAGTTGCCTTCATACATGCTTATTAAGTGGGCTCCACCCTGTTACGAAAGCTATGTTTACACCTGTGTGAATCAGGACCATATTTATTTCGTTGGAAACATGCACACATGAAAAACATACACAAGTAGAATGGAGAGAGAAATGAACAAAAGCAAACGGAGTAAGTTTTGGTCTAGTCCGTTTTAGTGGAATATTTGATACATATAGATGCTCCTTGACTCACAATGAGGTTACAGCCCAATAAACCCATTGTAAGTTGAAAATATTTTAAGTCAAAAATGCGTTTAATACCCCTAAACTGCCAAACATCATAGCTTTTCCTAGCTTACTTTAAATGTGCTCAGAACACTTACATTAGCTTACATGTGGGCAAAATCATCTAACATAAAGCCTATTTCATAATAAAGTGTTCACTATATCATGTAATTTGTTGAATACTGTGTGGAAAGTGAAAAACATAATGTGTGTATGGGTTCTCAACATATGATTTCTATTGAATGTGCATCACTTTTGCACCATTGTTAAGTTGGAAAAATTGAGTCAGGCCATCATAAATTGGGGACCATGTGATTTAGGAATTTCTAACAGTGATGAATGTATAGAAACAGTGAGCTCATAGACATCATCAGAAAACAGTAGCTGTCAAAAATGATAGTAACATGTGACTTTCACTTTTATTAAATGCAAGTATAAGGAAAGTAATTTTTAAAAATTCTATTGGATAGAACATACTTACAGAACTGGTTATTTTGGGTGTCATTTTTTTGAGAGGGGAAATTTGTTATGTTTTTAAGTTTGTAGCCTCCAGAGTAGAGAAGGCCTTTGAAACTGTTTATTAAAAATGGAAGATATTTAACTGACAGAAGGAAAGATTCATGAGGATATTAATATTTTATGGGATATTATATGGAAATGCCATTAGAGTCACCCCATAATGGCACCAAGAGAGAGAACTCTTTGTGCATCAGAATCATCTGAAGGACTCATTAAAACTCAGATTGCTGGGCCCCATCATCAGAATTTCTCAATTGTTGAGTGTAGGGTGGGTCTTGAGAATTTGCATTTCTAACATGTGGTGCTGATGCACCTGATCCACAGACCACATTAGCACTTAGATAACCATTGCTGTGACTCATACACTCACCCAACGAGACAGTAGAAAGTGTTTCTAAACTATTAAAAAATCTCTCTCTTTCTCTAACTCCCCATCACTCTCTCTTTCTCTCTTTCCTTTCTCCTCCTTCCCATAAATGAAATCGCACATGTTGGATAAATGGCTTTATAAGACCCTAGGAACCCAACTCCTAAGCAAGTATATTTTTTTAAAAAAAAACTACTTAGGATAAAGCAACTAAAAGGAATAAAATATAAGTAAAATGATCACATCCTTGATGGATGAAGAGTTTCTGGGCCACGTGGGAAGAAACCGACTAATTCCACATTCCATTCTCAGTCAAAGATAAACTGTCTGATCAAAATCAGTCTCTTGTTGGTTTAACTTACCATTAAAGTTCAAGTATTGCCAGTTCTGGGACTGCAGGTTGGGAAGGGAAATGTTGCCATGGGAAGATAGAGAGAATCTCTACTCAAACTAAACTTTAGAGGTCATATTATGTGCTAAAGATGGTTCTCTGACATTTTAAATACCTTCTACTATCATAATGCAGATGGATTTAAAACACATCTGCTTCCTTTGATGACCACACAATTTAGGCAAATAAAATCAAGTCACTGGCCTGCTTATCCCTAAAGTGAGGTTGTGAATAAAAGAAAAAATTGCAGCTTATCTCTATAAGCACAAGATAAAAAATTGAAACTACATGTGACTAGCCTAATTTATCTGTGCCAATAATCATTTTTTTTTTGCTAAATACCATATCCACTTTTATAACTACTTTATTCAATTTGCTTCTGTAAAATTCAGTTAAAGCTCTTGTTTTAAATTGCTTTTGGTGTATATTGCCTCAGATTGTTTACTCAGTTTCGTTTGATTCAAAGCTTTGCTTTTTTCTTTCAGGCCTCTTCATTCCTGTACCCATTAAGCATACTACCCCTAAAAGAATCCTCTTGTGGGTGGGTTATTACCATGTCTCTCTTAATGGTGTAGTTAAGGTTGTGTCAAAAGTGTACTTGCATGGTCGGATAAACTACTCTTTTCTAGGATTTGCTGAAATGAAAGTAATTATTTCCAGTTAAAGTGCTACCATGGTGAATCTACTCTAAGTGAAAACTGAGAATATTTAAATTCAATGGTGGAGTGAACTCAGTCTAGGCAAGCAATGGGAAAAAAAAGACTGCATCTTACCTTACACTTACAGTTAGTCACATACCAAAAAGTATAAAAAGTGGAAAATTAGTTTCTAAATTTACAGAAAGATAAATGTCTTTCTTGCATTTCATATTTGTGCATTCAAAACAGTAATTAATGAACTCTTTCACTGCATCTGGAATGGAGATTAAGAGTAAAGAGAGATAGGGAGCAAGATGACTTTTTCAGGCTTTCAGGAGAGGCTGTAGATGTCAAACCTATATATTGTCATATGGTTATTGAGCGCATTAAGGGCATCCTTAGCCTGAGCAAAATGTAATGAGAGGGCTTCTGTAAGTGCTTTTTAAACTTTCCAAATTATAATTATTGCTTTCCAAATTATCATTGCTTTCCAAATTATAATGTGAGACAAAACTCACTGCAAGCAGTAAATAACAACAGTAGGAGACTCAGTTTACTATTTATGTACTCAAAGAATATAGAACAGTCCTGTCTTCAACAGAAGCCTAAGAGAGGAATCCACTTATGTAATAGGTGCTTAATGTTACATACACACACACATGCTTTTTAAGTTGTGATTCTACTATGATGAATGAGAGATAATATAGAATGGCTTTTTCTGGGGTTCAGGTAGATGGTTGTGATAATAAAAGTCAGTCAAGGTGAGAGTGCCTATCTGTTTCTTAACAAAGGAAAATTGATTGGGTTATCAAGAATTCAGTTTTAACAATTCAAGTCGCTATAAATGAAAGTCGTCTTTGTCAGAGAATCGAAGCAACTCAAGTTCCCATTAAAGTCTACATAAATTGTGGTCCTTTGTCTAACAATTTCCATACAATTTCCTTCTTGTAATATGAACGTTCATGTTTTTCAATTCTGAGACCAAAAACACTTAGTATTTGATTGCTTCAATTCTACTGTAGAATAGTTACACCAGGAATATTTTGAAAAATCACTGCATTAATACCTCCTGCATAATTGGCATAACTAACGATGAAGTAAAAAATTCTCAGATAGAATCCTTGCTGTTTAGGGGTGTATTCAAATTAATTCTGTGCATGTAATCAACCCAGTTAAAGCCAAGATATACATCTTGTGTGCCAGTGGTGATAAACATACAGTGCTAGGCAATGTAGTGGATAACAAGGATCAAAGCCCTTGTCTTCAACGAGCATGCAATCTAGTAGCAAAGACAGATGTAATTAAGGCTCTTTATGGTAGTTAGCATTGTGTGAAATGATTAGTTTGAAGTTTTGTCAGGAATTCTAGACAGTTACAGAAAAAGAAAGGATTGATTATGATCAAGTGGCATTCAGGGAAATGTCTCTGAAAGGTTTGGCATTTGAGATCTACCTTAAACTGTGGGTAGCTCATTGATTAGCCCTTTCTGCCTAACTAAAATGCCATCTCTCATATCTTGGCATGTCAAAGTCATAGAAAAAAATTGTAGTGCAATCTGTATGTAGGCAATGATCTGTGGTCCATTGCAATTAGAATATATGTGACAAAAGTGCCTGGAAAACTTGTTGTGTATCTGAAAACATAATTGAATTTAATTGTATTCTTACAAAAACCCTATAAATCAGTGAGTAGAGACAGAATTGTCTTTATTTTATAAATTATGAAATGGAAAATTAGAGAATTTAGGCCTAACTCCATTGTGATAGTTCATTAAACAATTTATGTAAGTCTGTTTTCCCTGGAACTGAAGTCAGCAAGGCTAGTACTCAGGAAGGGGAAATGGTCACAATGTGAGAGATGCCAGGGACAAATCTGAAACCACAAGGACTGTAACAGTTTCTCACCTCCCTTAATCTCACTGAAGGTGATAAACTATGAGACAAACAGGTTCCTTTCACCACCGATAAGCACACATGCACTTGTCCCAGGAATCAGAGAAGAGAAGCTAAGGAGGAAATGTGGTGGGAGCTGGAGGAATCGTGGGCCCAGCAACTGCCTCACTTTACAACATGAGCTTGCAGATCAGTGAAAATGTGTGATCTGCAACAGTACCCGCCCTACAGTGACCTCACAGCATAAAACACATCCACTCCTTCACCCATGCCTTCTAACTCCCATGTAAATTGCTCTTGTGGCCAATATTAACTCAGAAACACAAAGGGAAGGTAATTCTAGAAAAGTAGTCTCATTTTAGCTAATCCAACTTGTACAAAGCCACCAGGGTTGTAGAGACTCTGGATACTGTTATGTTCCACTGAGGAGTGATTGTTTCTCTAAAATAAAATTAACATGACTTTAAACTCTCCCTACTGGGTTGAGAGAATTAAAATTCTCCATTTTAATTTAATTTTAATTTTTTCTCCTGGGGTCTTGCTGAAACCTGTGTTGTTCAGCATTCACATTTGGGCAGATTTTATATGTATCCCTTCCATGTCTCCCTTCTGTCCTGGATCTCACTACTAAATTTTAGTTTGCCATATTAGCACTGAACTCTGCCCTCTGACATCTCAGACCAGTAAAGCTATAGCTTTCTGCTGCCCCAAGCCACGTACATTTTTGCAAATATCTTCATAATAAAAGCACCCAACAGGCAACGCTCACCAGGTACAATTCCTGCCTTTCAGGGATAGTGTTATGAATTGGATGCTTGTGTCCTCCCAAAATATGTATGTTGAAGCCCTAACCCCCAATGTGATGATATATGGGGAGAGGACTTTGGAAAGCAATTAAGTTTAGATGCAGCCATGAAAGTGAGACTCCCATGATGTAATCAGAGTCTTTATAAGAAGTGGAATTGAGCCTGGAGCTAACTCTCTTCTCTAGAGTGAGCACAGAAGAGATCATGTGAGCACATACAGAATGATGGGGGCCGCCTAAAAGTCAAAAGAAGCAGCCTCAGAATGAAATCTACCCTGAACTTGAACGACTCAGCCTCCAGAACTGTGAAACATAAATGTATATTTTTTTAAGCCACTCAGTTGTTGGTGTTTTATTATGGTGTCTGAGAAGACTAAGACAGGTAGTTTCTCCACTCCAGTTTCTGTCCACTACTGGTTATTCTCCAATGCCTGAAAACAGCGTAGTGTGGGGTTTTAGCTAACTTACATTGTTGTTATCTAAGGGTTAGGCTGATTGAGCTATTTCACTATTATCAGAAATCAGAGGCTTATTTTTCTTGATCGCAATACATTATTAATTTAAAAAATCATGCTTCAAAAATGTATGCAATATAGGATGCCTTTTTAAAATTTCTGAATAAGCATGTATATATGAATAGAAACAAAGATCTGGAAGATTCTGCAGCAAAATATCAAGAGTGATTGTGTTACAGTGGTGAACTTGTGGCTGGTTTTTTCCTATTTGCCCATCGTATTTTTAGTTTTCTTACACTGATGATGAAATACTGTGTAGTTTTAAAACAAGCTGAAAAAAGGAAAGAAGATTAAAAAGAAGACCCACAATGCTAACATGTCAGTGCATATTTGTAATACTTTTACTTTGATTCAAGACTAACAAAAATTAAATTAAGAATTTTATTTTGGCAGTTAGTTTATATGTACTCAGTGATCTCATTCACTACTAAAAGTTAAAAATTGGATCAAAGTCAGAAATTCTGGTGGTATTCACTGGACTTTATAAAGAATTAGAAATCAGCCTGAATCTTTTATTTTGTAATCATAAAAATGTGTATTCAGATATCTAATAATCCTTCTCAAATCAGTTTAGTATGGTAAAACATTTTGGTATTTTTAAAATTTTCTCCTTAAAGATTGGAATTTCTGTTGTCTAGATAAATGGTCCACTAATGTTCTTTCTCCTTTCCTTTCTCCCCTTTTCTCTTTCCCTTCCTTCCTTCTTCTCAATATTTACCAAGTTTATACTCTATGATAAATATCATGCTGCACTCTGGAGATCCAGAGTTGAATAAGCTCCAGTCTCTCAAGAAGTCTATTTTGGAAGACAGACAAGTATATAAGCTATTGCAGCAGGGTGTGATGACCTCTGAGACAGAGATATGCATGGGGGCCTGAGGATAGTATAATAGAGGCACTGAGCATTTCTAGAAAATCAGGAGAGTAAAGGCTTGCTGCTTCTGGATGGCTTTTATACAAAAAGATATGAAAATCACAGTTAGGTAGCTTATCTTCTTTCTCTTTTTAGATTCATCTCGTTTTTTGTGCTCCAATTCTTTTGTTATATGAACATTCTGATCTTTAATATTTATTTTAATTAATTAATTTATTTTTTTAAATTGACATAAAATTTTAGGTATTTGTCATGTCCAATATGATCCTGTGAAATACATATACATTGTGAAAAAGTTCACTTTAGCTAATTAACAAATGTATTACCTCATATAGTCATCATTTTTGTGGTGAGTCTATCCTTAGCATTTTTCAAGAATGAAATATGTCATCATTAACTATAATCACTGTAGACTCCTTGAACTTATTCCTCCTATCCAACTGTAAATATGTATTCTTTGACCAACATCTCCGCAACACTCCCACACCCCTCAAGTCACTAGTAACTACCAATTCTACTCTTTATTTCTATGAAATCAACATTTTTAGATTCTACATATGATTAAAATCATGTAGTACTTATCTTTCCTTGCCTGGCTTATTTTACTTAATATAATTCCCTCCAGATTTATCCCTGTTGTTATAAATTAGAAAAATGACAATTTCTCAAATGACAAAAATGACAATTCTAAAATTTCCTTCTTTTTTTTAATGACTGAATAGTATTGCACTATGTGTGTGTAAATCACATTTTCTTTATCCATTCATTCATTGATGTTCACATAGATTTGTTCCATATCTTGGCCATTGTGAATAGTTCTGCACTAACCATGTCAGTGCAGATATCTCTTTGACATATTGATTTTATTTCTTCTGTATGTATATATCCAGTAGTGGGATTGCTGCTTTACATAGTAATTCTATTTTTAATTTTTTGAGAAACCTTCATAATGTTTTCCATAATGGCTGTATCAACTCCCATTCCCACCAATAGCATGTAAGCATTCCCTTTTCTCCATGTCTTCACCAATATTTGTTATATTTTGCCTTTTTGATAATAGCCATCCTAACAATAGTGAGGTGGTATCTCATTGTGGTTTTGATTTGCATTTCCCTGTTGATTAGTAATATTGAAAATTACTTTTTCATATACTTGTTGGCCATTTGAATGTCTTCTTTTGAAAAATGTCCATTCAGGCCCTTTGGCTATTTTTAATTGAGTTGTTTTCTTGCTATTGAGTTGAGTACCTTATATATTTTGGATATTAACTCCTTATCAGATGTATGGTATGCACATACATTCTCCCATTCTGTAGGTGGTCTCTTCACTCTGTTGATTGTTTCCTTTGCTGTGTAGAAGATTTTTGGTTTGATGTAATCCCATTTGTCTATTTTTGCTTTTGTTGCCCATCCAGAAAATCATTTTAAATTATAAGTTTTCATTGTAAGTTCTCTTTTAGTAGATAAAGAGAGAGAACTTTTTTATATCAAGTAATAGTTTTTACCATAATCATAATTTATGTTACAGAGGTTTTTCTGTTTACTTTTAAAAGTGTTAAAAGAATGCTTATAGATACTTAAAGGGTTGATTCAGTCACAACTGGGACAATAATGACAGAATCACATTTATCTTACACTCTAGATAGCCTACATAAAACATGAAGGAAATGGGTGGCTTTTAGCTGATAAAAGATTTGTAAGTTTCAAAATGACTTCAGTATTAGCATTTGGATCAAGCCTCATTTAAAGAGGCATAAAAATAAAGTTTTGCACAGTAGTTTTACACCACTTTTGATGAAGCTGATTGATCTCCTACATTAAGCAGAGAAAACTAAAATCCCTCAGGGAAACACTTAACATGAATAAAAAGCCAAGGAAAATTAATACACCAAGTCTGTGGGTCCTGCATATTTTATTTCTTTCATAGTTCACATAATGATCATTGAAAACTTAGTGCCTTCACGTAAGAAGGCACTAAGAAGTAAAGGCACTAAGAAGTAAAGGCACATTAAGAAGTAAAACTCCCCTCTGACTTCATTGGGTAAAGTATGCAAGATAACAAATGCACTTAGCCTTTAAATGAACCCAAGTCATTAGAAGTGATGGGTGCTTTA
>CAUYSK010023031.1:0-40633 GCA_963575035.1 Avahi laniger | reverse complement strand
GAGGTGGGCGGATCGTTCTGAGCTCAGGAGTTCAAGACCAGCCTGAGCAAGAGCGAGACCCCATCTCTACCAAAAAAAAATAGAAAGAAATTGGACAGCTAAAAATATATATAGAAAAAAAAATTAGCCGGGCATGGTGGCACATGCCTGTAGTCCCAGCTACTTGGGAGGCTGAGACAGTAGAATTGCTTGAGTCCAGGAGTTTGAGGTTGCTGTGAGCTAGGCTGACGCCATGGCACTCGCCCCAGGCAAGAGAGTGAGACTCTGTCTCAAAAAAAAAAAAAAAAAGAAGTCATCTTCCGCCTTTTTAAATAAGAGTACCTAATCCCATTCGTGTGGGTGCCTCGCTCATCACCTTTCAAAGTCCCCATTTCTTAATACCATCTCCACCCTCAGGGCGGTGAAACATAAATTCTTACTCTTAACTTGTGAACTATGCATAGTGACTTCCAAAGAGTACAGAGTAGAAGAGGAGGAGAGAGGTAATTTTATAGTGGAGAAACCAAACACTATCTTAGCCAGGTGAGCAAGGACAATTTCAACAAGTGATGAGTTATGTTTATTCTATGCACCCTAAATATGATGAGATAAAAATGGCACTTTACCTCTGTGGTCTTCCTCCTTGTAATCCCAGTTTAATCATAATGAAAGCATAGGACAAATCTAAATAGAGGGACTTTTTATATTACCTGACCATTGCTCACTAAACCTTCAGGGACATCAAAAACAAGGAAAATCGGAGAAACTTTCACAGTCAAAAGGAGCCTCAAACCTCATGACAACTAAATGTAATATGATACCCTAGCTGGTATCCTAGAACAGGAAAAGGACATTGTATAAGGAAATATGAACAAATGAATGGATTTTGGTTAATGATAATTATCAATGTTTGTTCATTAATTATGACAAATGTACCATACTAATGTAAGATGCTAATAATAAGGGAAACTGAATGTGGAGTACTTAGGAACTCTCTGTACTATCTTCACAATTATTCTGTAAATCCAAAACTTTCTAAAATTTTTAACACACTACAGGAAAATACAGAGGCACCAACTTTGTTCCACATAAATTCTGACCCATGCTTAAGCCTACCCTCTACACTTATTTTTTTTTTCATTTTCCCAACTTCCTGTGGACTCAACCCAATGAGTGAATAAAATAGCTCTAAATGAGGCCTCATTATAAGTATTTTTTTTATTTTGTTTTTTATAAGTCTTCTTAATAGAAAGTTTTCAGTGTGTTTGGGGAGAAACATGGACACTAAAAATGAATATGAAAAAAATGGTCCAGTAGTAAACAATGTAGATGGTGCTTCTCTACTTGTCTTTAAAAAATCCATAGTGCAGTGTTTATAGATTTAAACTCCATAGGTTTCAATTCCAGCTGTGATACTAGCAGCATGACTTTTAGCAATTGCTTAAACATCTGTGGGAAAATAAAGAGTAGCTACTTAAAGAATGTGGGCTTTAAAAGGCTTAATTTGTGCAAAATATTTACAATTCTATAAAGTCACTATTACTACTTTATGCCAACTATTCTACAGTGTGATAAACTTCTAATGCAGTCATGAATTCTATACTCTTTTTTTATTTTCTTTAACATTTTTAATGTTAACTCTCTTTATACAGTTACATCCCAATTATTTTTGCTTGGAAACAGAGTGGAATGTGTCTGGAGACTGAATTCAAACCTCATGTTAATTGTCTTAAATCCAATTTGTTGTCTACATCCCTTTAGAAATGTGGGCTATGTACTATGCAATATTCATAATATGGCTAGATACCTCATATGAGAGTAATTTAATTGTCAGTGCTACTCAACCATCGTTTAATGAATTCCTAACAATTTGAAAGGCAAGCTGTTGGGAGACCATTATTAAATTTCATATTTGCTCTGCAGATTTTTTTCACCATTTCTTCATCTATTTAGGATTATGATAACATTAACTTTTGAATTCCTTTAAAAAATAGGACTTTTTGCATAATGAAAATTTGAACTTCTTATCTACTTGGAAAATAGAATAAATTCATTTTTAAGGCAGGCTTGCCCTTAGATCAAAGAGTGAGAATCACACTAGTCTGTACAATAAAATGTAGATTCATAAGACAATAGGAATGGTTATTCATTAATTTACACAGTAGCACAATAAAGAATATTGTGGTAGACACAGAAGGAAAATTCAGGTAATTATAGCAAAATATAATCTTAGTTTATGAATAGTTTAATAAATTATAACTATGAATATCTCAAAATTACAGCAAAGCACATTTTATTCATATTATTGATCATGCCACAAAGCATAATAGACTGTGTATTGTGTATTGTTGTGCTAGTTTGCTGTAGTATCTCAAGAGGCACATTGGAAAAGAGCATATTTGCCGAGGGGTTCATAGGAACACCAAATAAACAAGTTAAATTTGAGGGAAAAACTGATTAGGTCAATGACTTTGGGGGTCAAAAATATACAGAAGTTATAGAAAGGATATTTCCAGACTTCAGTATTACAAACCTTGAGTCTTATAACCCACTGAATTAAAGAATTTTCTTTGGTATGTACTTGCACATTTTCTGCACCTCCAAAATATTTTATAAAATAACCTTTACTTATTATTTAACCGTAGCCAAGAATACTGAGGTAAGCAGAAAATCATGATTGAGCCATGTCATATATGTACACACTCTCAGGGGCTCTTCTCCAAAATAGAAAAGAAAATGCAAACATTCTCCAGATTTTTGGGAAGCATTGATAATGAGAGGGACTGCCAAAAACCCTGCAACTGTTGAAAATTGATAAACTAAATAATAAGTAGCAATTGAGCTATTTGCTGAATGACTATAATCTGATATATTTAAGACAACACTTCAGTATGGATTTGCTGAAGCTTCAGGAAATTTTTTTATAGTACTGAGGGTTGGCCAATTATCAAAAGAATTGAGATTACCAAGTACTTACATTTTGGAACCTAGCATGGATTCCCTGATCTAATATTCAATACCTACTGCTTGAACTCATTATATAATTATCCATGAGATAACAGCAGCAGTAGTGCACAATGAACAGATCATGTATGTTGCAAAGAGACACAAATGTGAATTCTCATTATAACTCTAAAGGTTTAAGATTACTTATTGTCTCAAAGCCATAATATCCCATCTATAAATAAGGAGTTCTGGTTACATGCTGTGGTAGCCATCTTTTTTGGTACTTAGTAATACTTCCCGCATTCTTCATGTTACAGAACCCATGCTCAAGGACACAGGATGATCATGTCACATAAGCTAGTCTAGTCAACTCCCAACCCTACTCTCAACTTCCAAGAATGGCTGGGGCCCAGGAATGAGAACATTGCTGAATCTGGGTCAAGCAGATTTCCTGCACTCTTCTATACAAACTAGAAACGAGAGAGACCAGGACCTCATTCCCCTTCGTCAGGAATCTGCATAGTATTAAATTCAGAGTGAACTACAGACAAAGAGAAACACATCTGCAAGGACAAAAACCAGATGCTAAAATAAACCTGAAATAAAGACAATCTGAGGTCACTTCTATCCCTAATAGCCCCATGGCTTAAATATAAGTCAACTATTCTTCCTTTTAAAATCAAGCCAGTTAGAGAGATGTGTTACCACTTATAACTAGATTTCCATTAATTTTCCTTCTTTGGGGGATGTTTTTGGAGATAAAAGAGAGTTCATGTAAAATATCAGTCATAGATTAAGCACATTGTAAATTGAGACTATTTGTATTATAATTTATTTTCCTCACTCAGTTCATATATGAAGATTCTCACTTTTTATTTAACTCAGGCTAGGGTTCAGAATAAAAGTAAAATTAAAATTTATGGCAAATCTGTGTCGATAGTTTATGTGCATACTTTTATTAATTATACTAGTTCTTGTTTGAGATGTAATAAACTACACTCTTGATTTAAAAAAAGGGTTTTTTGTGATAATTCTGGCCAAAATTTTATAGCACAATTGCTAAACTGCTACTATTGCTACCACATCTACTGTAACTACTTCACCTACATTTACAGGGTGACTACTTTCTGACACCTGTGCTAAGGGTGTCATTGTCATTTAATTTTCACAGAATTTATTATTATTATATCAATTTTATTATTATCCCAGTTTATAAAGGAGAATTAATGAAGTTAAAGGGCATAAACTGAATTCATGTGCAGATATGTTTTACTCCAAACCTGAGTACTTAATCATTAAGTCACACTGACATTCATATAATAAAAAATAAATTAATTAATTAAAAACTGGCTATTTGTTCATGTCATCCAGAAAACTTTCTCATCTCCCGTTTCGCTGTGTGTATGAACACAGCATGGGTCCAAGTGACAGGACCACTGAATATTTCAAAATGAAACTGAGAAAGAAATCTCACAAGCTATAATATGAATGCCAACTCTGTTTGATAATAACACTGTGAGATGGAAAGCAAATCATACTTCATTTTATTCATTCACCTTAATATGTTTTATAGAATATACAGCAATTTGGTAGCTATTTACAAATTTAGGATTTATAAAATGAGGAATCAAGTGTTGCTGTTGTTTTTACAGTCTAAGTCTTGAGAGAATTTGTCATAAGCAGTGTATCTAATAAATGCTTCTGCTAAGAAAAAATGGAAGTTGTCATAAACCCAGATCATGCTGGAAAAAAATAAGATTATTCTTAAACTGAATGGAAGGGTAGAATATTGCTAGAGGGAGATACAGTTTCCAAAGGAGCCAGAAAATGGCAAGTTAGTGAGTTGTTTCCTTCATCTATTCTGCATCCAATTTTTAAATGTTACCTATATGACTTTAGTCCTATGTTAGTCATATCATCTGCAACTAAATATTTTAGTCGCTTTTGGGTCAGTTTTGGTGTCCTTTCTTTATATAAAGTTATTTTTAAAAATGAATTTAAAAACTGCATTCTGGGAAAACTGTTCTTCTTCCTTTTCAGCTGTCAAAATGATTTAAAGTGTGACCTCTCAATCAATGGACAGTGGCCACTTTGTCACTAAATGATTTTTCCTTTCTGATTCTCTTTTGTCTTTTGTTCCTTAAATGTGCCATCTAAAATAGTGCCTTTGAATTGTTCAAATTGGTCCATTTCTGGAAATGTCTTCCTCTTTCAACGTTTCATTTAATGTTTCTCTAATGGTTAGTTACTGTCAGAGCCTTGCAAAAAGGTATGTCTATGAGTTTATGTCCACACTAATGCACATAATCTTGAATATTTAATAATACAATTCTTTGAAAGGATGCAGTTTTATCTAATTACAGGCTCATTTTCTTGTCCTTCTTGTAGACTGTGTGCTGTGAAATTTCTGTTGGTATTTTTTAATCTCAAAGTTTAAAGTTTATACTTCATACTGTTAAAAAAAACTTTAAAGGAGACATCTTTTCTGAATGTCAAGCATCATTTTCCTTTCAATAAATAATATGAATGATAAGGGAAAGGAAACAGAAAAAAATATCATTTATTTAGTAATTTTTTCTCCTATTTTTTATAGTGCTAGATATTACCTCATTTAATGTTTGATACAATTTTATACAATTTGAGAATATTCAGCAAAAGTAAATGAATAGGTGCATATTTGCTTTTTAATTATTGCTTCATTGTAGAGGTAAAGTACAGAAAACACTTATTATAAAACTGAATATGAAATAGAAAATTATAAATAATTATTTGCTAAAAATACTTTTTAAAAATTATTTTTATTTCAGCATATTACAGGGGTACTAATGTTTAGGTTACATATGTTGCCCTTGCCCCAGCTGAGTCAGAGCTTCAAGAGTTTCCATCCCCAGTGTGCACCACACCTATTATGTGTATATATTCCCATCCCTTCACCCCCTTCCCATCTGCCTGACACCCAATGAATGTTATTACTATATATGCACTTAAGTGTTGATCAGTTAATACAGATTTGATGGTGAGTACATGAGGTCCTTGTTTTTCCATTCTTGGGATACTTCACTTAGTAGAATGGGTTCCAGCTCTATCCAGGATAATACAAGAGGTGCTAAATCACCACTGTTTTTCTTGGCTGAGTAGACTCCATTGTATACATATACCATATTTTATTAATCCACTCATGTATGGGCATTTGGTTTGTTTCCACATCTTTGCAATTGTGAATTGTGCTGCTAAAAATACTTTTTTAAATGGGAAACATTTCCTCTTGTCAATTTTTGCAAAATTTTCAGCACTTCTCCACACACAACAGTGGGACCAGATAGATACTGGGTTCTGAATAGCATATCTTATTTTTGGCTCATTAGACTTAAAGTAGCTATTCAGCTTACCTGGAAAACATATTTGTCCCCAATACTACTGTTTTCATTTGGGCCCTTTTCAACTCTCCTCACGTCAGTTTTTCATTTTCTGCAATGATCTCCATTTCTTAGTCTCCTTCCTTCTAGCTTTGCTTTCTCTTCACCCCTGTAGGTCAACTTTTGTAACATAAATCAGAATAAAAATGCAAAGAGTTTTAAATCTAGTTTCAGCATATCTTTCCAAATATATCCTCAGATATTTAACACAAATCCCCATACTCTTCCCACTGCCCCATGATTTATAAAACATCCCTGCTTTGAGAATGCATGACATCTGGAATGGTAGCATGAAGGGATTGGCAGATTCTCCATATGCTCACCAAGAATATCTGAAAATGAAGTAAAGAAAAACAATTTCATTCATAACTGCATCAAAAAATAAAATACTCGAGAATAAATTTATCAAAAGAAACTCAAGACCTGTTTTCTGAAAACAACAAAACATTGCTAAAAGCAATTTTAAAATATCTAAAATAGATAGAGAGTCATTTGATGTTCATGCACTGTAAAGCTCAGTGTTGTTAAGAAAGCAATTCTCCAGTTTCATCTATGGGTTTAACACAATCTCTATCAAAATCTCAGTTGATGGTTTTGCAAAAATTGACCAGTTCATCCTATCGTTTAAATAAGGAAGAAAAGAAACCACAATAACCAAAATAATTGTGAATAAGAACCATAACAAAATTTACTATAGAATAATCAGAGTTGCTGCTTGGGTGTAAATTTCAGGGAGAGACAACAGAGGCATCCAGATACCCCACCAAGAAGGCGTGGGAAGACAGGAAGAGGAAGAAAGAGAGCAGAGGAGAGTGGCAGTACAGACCAGATCCAGAGAAGCCCAGAGCCAGGTGAAAGGGGTAATGGGGTTCCCTCTTTCACTCAGGTGCCTTCGGCAAGCAGCGGGACACAAAACTCTCACCTCGCGGGAGAGTGCCACGAGGGACCAGAGAGCTGGCTTTCTTGCACCTAGATGCTTTCTCCTCTGCATCTGCCCAATCCCTGGCTTCACAGAAAGGAATTTTGGCTCAAGCTCGCTTGTAGCCACGGCCCATCCCACCCCATAGCAACTGTGAGAGTGCTTGGTGCTGAGAGGCCTGCTTCTTTCTAGGCCACCTGATGGTGACTAGGACAAGTGGGCTGGATCAGTGCCCCCAGACAGGAGAGTGGTAAACGGAAAAGGTGGTCCCTTCCACCTGTAGCAACCATGAGAGTGCTTAGTGCCGAGAGGCTTCATTCTCTCTGTGCTGGCATTTAGCAGGCGTGCCTGCTGGCTGCTTGGATAGGCAGTCTGGACTGATGCCCCTCAGGCATAGCAATTGTGCAGGGAGACTGTGGCCCTTCCCCCCAGAGCAATTGTGAGAGTGTTCTGTGCCAGAGGCTTATTTTGCTGCAGCAGGGGTGTGTTCCAGGCTGTGCTCACCACTGAGAGCAGAGACACATGCCAGAAAGTCAGACACACAGACCAGAGAGCCAGTATCACGTGGCAAGGGAATGCATGCACTCAGACTGATCTGAGGGGAGAGTACTGTGGAGTTCCAAGAAGAAAATAGGGAAGGTGCTCACCCATCCTGCAGATAAACCAGGCAAGTGGGCCGAGAAGGAAAGAAAATGGCCTGGGGCCTTTGCAATCACATGAATAGCTGCCCCCTAGGGACAGCCCAGGGGCAGCCCTCCTGGCTTAGAGAGATTCCACTGAACTGCATATCAGTAGATCCCCCTAGAAGCCAGATAAGCAACCTTGGAGCCCCATTGAGATTTAGCAAAGCCCCAGGGCTCTAGCATTCCAGTCACAATCTGTTGTACCCCGCCCCACACTTCAGGGGGAGTAGGGACTAAACAACCCCCTGGGATCTACAGGGTTCCTGCTACAGCTTCATTTGCCCCACATAGAGGACCAGAGCCTAACATGGACACAAAAGATTACTTCAGTAGCTGGCTTCTCCATGCAAACTAAAATCAAAGACTAGGCGAACAACCTATACCTAAATATGGTACATTCCAACTAAAGCAGTTAGGGAGTAGCAGATTCATACCCACAAGTACAATCCACTAGCGTGGAGATTAAGATGGGGGACAAAATACGTTGCACTCGATTGGGAAGAGGTGAAGACAACAAGTCAGAGGCAGCCAAAGAGGTATATCAAACTTGCTAAAACACCCCAAAGACAACTCAGGACCAGCACTCCTCTCCATGACATGGTCAGAGATTGATTTTTGGGGACTCAGAGACAGGTGCACAATTGAATCCTAGCACTCCCAGCTCTCAATTTTAAAAGGCCAGATGAGAAAGAATCAACAAAAGACCTCCGGAAACATGAAAAATAAGAGTAAAAGTACATGCCCAAAAGAAATCAATAACTCCTTACTAATGGATACCAACCTAAATGAAATGGCTAAAATGATAGATGAAAAATTTTGAATGTGGATTGTAAGAAAGCTCAATGAAATACATGACAAAATAGAAACCCAACACAGAGAAGCTACAGAAACAACACAGGAAATGAATGAAAATTCTCTAAAGAAATTGAATTATTAACAAAAAACCAAACAGAAATTCTGGATATGAAAAATTCATTCAAGGAATTATAAAACACAGTGGAAAGATTTAAGAATAACCTAGATCAGGCAGAAGAAAGATTCTCAGAGCTTGAGGATAACACCTATGAGCTAAACAAATCAGTCAAAGAGAAAGAACAGAGAAATAAGAAGATTAAACAAAGCCTACAAAAAATGTGGGGTTATGTAAAGAGGACAAACAAGAATCACAGGCATCCATGAGAGTGAAGAAGACTATATAAAGTTTCAATAATTTATTTGAGGGAATAATTGAGGAAAATTAAACTGGCCTACCTGTAAATTTAGATATCCAGGTACAGAAGCACACAGGACTCCTGGGAGATTCATCATCAAAAGACAATCGCCACATCACATAGTCATTAGGCTGCCCAAACTAAACACAAAATTAGCACTCCTATGATCAGTAAAGTAAAAATAGCAGGCAAGTTGCAAAGGAAAACCTACCAGACTAATAGCAGACTTCTCAACAAAACCTTACAAGTCAGAAGGGACTGGGGATCCATCCTCAGTCTTCTAAAATAGAATAATGGCCAACTTATAATTTTATTGTCCTACAAAACTAAGTTTTTTATACGAGGGAGAACTAAAGACTTTCTCAGACAAGCAAACATTGAGGAAATTTGAGAAGACCAGACCTGACCTAAAGGAAGTATTCAGACCTGCATTATATGCTGATCAACACAGTAGACAACAACCAGTTTAAACCATACAAAAGCTAAAGTTTAGAGCCCACATACCACAATAGTTCAAGAGGTAAAACAAAGCAATGAGGTTCTAGCCAACAGGATGAACAGAAATCCAGTCCAATTCTTTCAATAAATGTGAATGGTTTGAATGGTTTTTAATTTGATCAGGTCCCATTTATCTATTTTATTTTTCTGTGATTGCTTTTGGGGTCATCTTCATAAATTCATTGCCTAGGCCGACATCTATAAGAATTTTTCCAACATTTTCTTCCAGAATTCTTATAGTTTCATGCCTTAGGTTTAAGTCCGTAATCCATTGTGAATTAATTTTTGTGAGTGGTGAGAGGCGCAGATCCTGTTTTAGTCTTCTACATATGTCTATCCAATTTTCCCAGCACCATTTATTGAAAAGGGATTCTTTATCCCAGTGTACGTTTTTGTCTGCTTTGTCAAAGATCAGACGGTAAGATGAGAATGGTTTTACATCTGGGTTCTCTATTCTGATCCATTGGTCTGTGTCTCTGTTCTTGTGACAGTACCGTGATGGTTTCATAACTGCAGCCTTGTAGTATGTCTTGGAGTCTGGCAAATTGATGCCTCCTGATTTGTTCCTTTCACTTAAAGTTGATTTCCCTATATGGGCTCTTTTCTGGTTTCATATGAAGGGTAGAATTATTTTTTCTAGATTTGTGAAAACTGACATTGGTATTTTAATAAGGATTCCACTGAATCTGTAAGTCACTTTGGATAGTATAGACATTTTAACAATGTTTATTCTGCGAATCCATGAGCATGATATGTTTTTCCATTTGTTTACATCTTCTGCAATACTCTTCCTCAGTGTTTCATAGTTCTCCCTGTAAAGGTCTTTAACCTACTTGATTAAATATATTCCTAGATATTTTATTTTCTTTGTTGCTATTGTGAAATCTATTGTGTGTTATATTTGATTCTCAGCTTGACTGCTGTCGGTGTATAGGAATACTACAAATTTGTGTATATTGATTTTCTAACCTGAGACTCGCTGAATCTATTTGTTAATTCTAGGAGTCTCTTGGCAGAGTCTTTGATGTTTTCTAGATGGAAGATCATATGGTTAGCAAGAGTGACAGTTTGACCTCTTCTTTCCCCATTTGGATACCCTTGATTTTGTTCTTATGTCTGACTGCTCTGGCTAGGACTTCCAGCACTGTGTTGAATAGAAGTAGTGATAGTGGGCAACCTTGTCTGATTCCAGTTATAAATGGGAATGATCTCAGTTTTCCCCTGTTCATTATGATGTTGGCTGTGGGTTTGTTATATACAGATTATATAATTTTGAGAGCTGTTCTATGCCTATTTTTTAGGAATTCTGTTGGAATTGATTTCTAATTTTATTTCATTGTGGTTTGAGAAGATACCTGATATAATTTCTACTTCTTCAATTTTTTTAGACACGTTTTGTGTCCTAAAATGTGGTCAATCTTAGACAATGTTCTGTGAGCTGATGAGAAGATGTATATTCTATAGTTTTGGAGTTGAATGTTCTATAAATATCCGTTAGATCTATTTGTTCTAGAGTCCTGTTTATGTACATTGTTTCTTTGTTTATTTTCTGCTTGGAAGATGTGTCCCATTTTGTCAGTGGGCTGCTGAATTCTCTGGCTATTATGAAGCTGCTCTTTATCACTTTGTTTATGTCAAGTAGGGTTTGCTTTATGAATCTAGGCACAGCTATGTCAGGTACATAAATACTTAGGATTGTTTGCCTTCTTGTTGAATTGTTCCCTTCACCATTATATAGTGACCATCTTTGTCTTTCTATACTTTTGTTGATTTGAAGTCTATGTTATCTGATATGAAAATATCTATACCAGCTATTTTGTTTTTTATTTGCATAAAATATTCTTTTCCATTCCTTCATCTTGAGTCTGAATGAGTCCTTATGAGTAAGATGTGTTTTCTGGAGACAGAAGATTCTTGGCTTTCTCTTTTTTTTTTAATCCATTCAACCAATGTATTTCTCTTCAATGGGGCATTCAAGCTAGTCACATTTATTGAAAGAACTGACAAGTGGATTTCTGTTTATTCTCTTGTGTAGAAATGTATTGCTTTGTTTCATCTTTTGAGCCATTGTGGTATCTGGGCTTTCACTTTAGCTTTTGAATGATTTTACACTGATGTGTGTCTATTGTGCTTATTTATGTATAATGCAGATCTAAATACTTCCTGAAGAGCAGCTCTAGTTATGATAAATTTCCTCAATGTTTGCCTGTCTGGAAAAGACTTATTAATAATTTCTCTGTCATATGTGAAACTTAGTTTTGCAGGATACAACATTTTAGGCTGGTAGTTGTTATGTTCACAAAGACTGAAGATGGTGGCCCACTCCCTTTTGACTTGTAAGGTTTCTGCTGAAAATTCTGCTATTATCCTGATGGGTTTTCCCTGTAGGTCAGTTGTTGCTTACATCTAGCTGCTTGTAGAATTTTCTCTTTCTTTTGACTTTGTCCTGGTTGATTAGTATGTATCTTGGGGATGTCCTGTTTGCTATAGATCTTCTCCTAGTTTGACGACCATCTTATATCTGGATGCCTAAATCTC
Source organism: Avahi laniger (assembly GCA_963575035.1). Taxonomy (NCBI): domain Eukaryota; kingdom Metazoa; phylum Chordata; class Mammalia; order Primates; family Indriidae; genus Avahi; species Avahi laniger. The sequence continues at coordinate 28,443 of CAUYSK010023031.1, read as the reverse complement.
TAGCGATACTATGGAAGTTTTCCTCAATAATTCTTTCAAATAGATTTCCATGTTTTTAGATCTTTCTTTTTCTCCCTCAAGGATACCTACAGTTCATATTTTTGTTCACTTTGAAAAGTCCCATGTATCTCTAAGTGTTTGCTCTGTCTTTGTTGTTCTCTTCTCTGCCTTTTTAAATGATTATATTAGCTAGAAAGATGTGTCTTCAAGGTCTGAAATTCTCTCTTCTCCTTGATTTAATCTGTTGCTAAAACTTTCTGCTGAATTTTGAAAATCTTTGAATGATTCTTTCATTTCTTTAAGTTCTATTATATCTTTCCTAATTTTGTCTAGTTCTTTAGTGGCTTTTTCATTAGTTTCCTGAAATATTTTTTGGGCTTGTTTTTGTTGGTTTTCAACTTTCTCTTCAATTCCATTCATCTTATTTGCCATCCATATTCTGAATTCCATTTCTTTTATTTTGACAATTTCCTTGTAGTTGGAGTTCACTGCTATAGCTCCATTGTGATCCCTTGGAGGTGTTGATCTGTTTTGATTTTTCATGTTGCCATTGTTATTTTGCTGGTTTCTCCTCATCTGAGAACTCTTTATTCAACTCACGGCTAATAATTTTTTCTCTTCCTTGCTGATAACTCCACTGATTGATTAAAGGAGGGGAGGTCACTAGATGGCACTCTTTAATTTTTCCCCTACTCTGGAATGTTGATGTGGCAGAGGAGGGCCAATGCACTTAAAACCTATAATGCAGCTGTTCTGATTGCCTGTGCTCAAGCCTGTGTTGGATGCTGTTTAGGTTGGGTGTTGGTTTGCTCACCAGATAGTTGTAGGAAGTTTGAGCTGGGAGCTGGATGAGACCCTCTTCACTCAGGTTATTGTGGGGATTGCTCTCCCCAGAGTCTTCCCACAGGGGTAATAGAAGGAGCAGGATATGGTTGTTGTGTGTTCCCAGGCTGTGTGTGTTTGCTCCAACCAGGTTGCAATGTACTGGTGGCTTGAGTCTGGGGTGTCCCTGGTGGGGAGTTGGACTTCTTCCAGCACTGGTGCAGTGGTGGAGATTCTGGGGTGGGGTCTTGAGGTCCAGGTGTAGTGCTGGAGACTTGGGGAGAGTGTCTCGGGCCTGGTGGTGATTCTGGAGGCACCGAGGCAGAGTCTTGGACTCTGGCCTGAGAACCTCAGAGCTGAGTCTGGGGAAGAGCCATAAGCAGAGCTTCTGAGCAGGACTGAGGAACCCGAAGCAGGGCCTTGTGGACAGTGGAGCTGATCCAATCTGGAGGAGGGGGTGTCAAGCCAAGCAGTCAGGAGGCAGTTGTGTCCTGGATGGTGAAGTAGGGCAAGCAAGTGGTAGGCTGTTCTGTAGACTCAGGGGCTCTGCAGTTGCCAAGTTAGATGGGCAGATGTCAGTTCCAGTGGCCCAGGAACTACAGAGTTCTCCACTCCTCACCCAAGACTTTCCAAAGTGGTCACCCAAAGCCTCTCAGGTTGGAGCCTGCTGCACTCTGGTCAAGTCTCATTCTCACATCCCATTGTACTCTAGGGGAGAGGCACTTAGCTTCAAGTCACTAGGTACAGCTCAGGGAGCTAAAAGTCAGTTCACTCCCTCCCCAGACATGGCACAGTACATCCGAGAGCTCAGGATGGATTTAGCTGCTGCCTGATATCCACTGCACCTGTTGTTTGGTGCAATGGTTCTGTACAGACTGCAGACAGGTACCCAGTCCAACCAGGCAGAGGTCTGTGGGGGTGGTGGGAGCTGTCTGGCAGTTCATTTCACAGTGCAACAGCAGAGTGAGTGTGGGATCCCAGCACTCTATTCTCCTATTCTTCCCTGCAGGTTCCCTGCTCTTCTTATGTGTATCACCTCATCACCTTCTTTTGTCTCGACTCTGAATGTCCCACATTGCTTCTCTGTGATTTCACAATGATGCTTCAGAGAAGAGCGATCCATATGTAGGCAGCTGCCTGCATCTTTTACGTCTTTCCTTGGGAGTGGCATGCTGGCAGGCTGCTTCAAATCTGCCATATTTTCCCCCTGTGCCGATGCTCCTGTAAATGTTTTAGGTGCATTGACTCATCTCCTTTCCACAATAACCTTATGATGTAGGTATTATTATTTTTCCCATATTCACATATTTAGAAATTAAAACACTGAAAGAATTTAGCTTATACAAAAGTAGACATCTAGTAAATCTAGCAGCCAAGATTTGAGCATAGGTCAATTATTCCATAATACTCATAATCACTATGCTATGAAGTTTATCTATTATTTAGCAACTGTGATTTAATGTTAAATTTAACTTTATCTGTTGACTTGGAATTTTGTCAGAGCCACCAAATGCCAAAAACAGCTCCCACTTGTTCCTTTTCTCTCTCCAATGTATATACTTAGAAAACTAAGGAAAGCAAGGTGTACATCAATATTATTTTCCTTATTGTGCTCTGCTTGCTTGGAGAGGCATTGAGGTACTCAAAGAGATGATGGGGAGACTCAAGGATAATCACTGAGGTTTCTGCCCTAAGGGAAGATTGGTCTTCTGTTTCTTAGTTGGGTATCTATTTAGGTAGTGAACTTGATGCCCTTCCTCTGTGCCTTTTTCGGGAAGAAAAAAAATTAATTAAATTTATGGCTAGTTGGCTGTCTAGAAGCCTGTACTCCCAGTCTTCACCAGCCGGACTGTCAGTGTGGACGGTAAACAGGGGCTGAATAGGAGTCAAAATCCCAGATTAGAGATCTGGGCAGCAGAGAGGACCTGCAAGGCCTGCAAAGAACTGTCATATGCACTGTGCAGAAGCCAGCGGGTCAATGCCTGGCACTCGGAGGCTGATGGCCAGCAGTTCTGGCCAGAGAGCACACAGAGTTGGCCAGGAAGGGCCTAAAACCCAAAGACAGCAATGAACAGTCATTTGTCCTTGTCTTTTTCCTGCCTCTGTACTCTTAACATTATGGAAGAACTACATTCTAGCATAGAGAGGGGAGAAGGTCGAATTTTGAAACCTGGGATTCAAACATGAAACTAGAATTTTTCAAATGGACTAGATAGATTTTAATTAAATATGACTAGACATGTATCTCTCAGAGGAAAAAAGAAATAGATTTTTTAGAACATGGTTTAATACAATCATAGATTTGAATAAAAGAGTTTATGTTTATCCTCTTTAGCTGTGAAGTTCCTTGATTAACTGGTTGTAAAGGCCTCAAAGCCTTAGGAGATCAGGCTCATACCACATCACTCCTGTCCTTTCTTTCACTATATTCCAAACACAAAGCAAACTATGTGCAGCCTCAAGACTTTCACACAGGCTGTATGCAGGGCTTGTTTCTACTTACCTTTCACAGCACTACACTCACGTTTTCAAGTAGGCGTTTCCTGAGCATCCTCTCTAAAAGTTTCCCCTACTCCAACTCAGTGACCATGTTTTTTTATGGCCTTCTTCTGGTCTGTTGTAATTCATTGTGTTCCCAACTATAGAATACTCAGGATGGAATAAAACCTGTTATATTTGCTAGCCACTTTATCCAGGCACCCAAAGTGCCTTAGTTTAGAAGACTGGTCTAGAAACTTGAAAAGAAAAGACTAGAATTTGCCTTTCTCTCCCAACGATAATATGTTTTAGAAAGTCTGCCACATGAAATCCGTGTTGTTAACAGTCTGGGCCTATTATCAAGGTCCGTTTCAAGGAGCTTATGATCATTCCATAAGAATCTCAAAATTTGGCAGCTTTATGCCTGGAACCCATGTAATCCATTTTTCCACTTTCCTATTTCCTTTCCGGTTTCAACTCCATCTCTCTGCAATTTTCAAGATGTGAAAAGTGAGAAGACTTACCTCCCAGAAAAGGAGATGCAAAGGTTTTGATGTTTTTGAGCAGGGTTAAATTGTGACTGTATCATTGATATATTCAGTGATGAAAAATTATGTCCCACTATGGAATTTGACCTCGCTATTTGAAAATATATACTTTTCTATCTTCTTTCCAAGTGTTGCAAGTCCAAATTAAAAAAGGTGATTGAAAAATATTTGTACAATTAAGTACGATATAACAACAATTTTTGATCAGATCTTACATGAATGAACTAGGCAACTAATTCCTCCATTCAAGCTATCTGCTTTTAGATATGTGCTACTTTTTTCTGATTTGAATAACAAATGTGACTTTTGAAATACCTCCACTGTTCCATTTTATTAAATAGGATAGGTGATGAATGTGGCAGTACATCTCTTTAAAATTTCACTCCTGCACTGCAAGCTTTTGCAAACATTGTAAATGTGAGTTAATATTCTAGAGACCAAACAGTCTTTCACAGATAGTGGCTATGAAGAGTTAAATAGCATGAGTTTGCTACAGTTATAGCCATATTTCTATCAAGCAAGAGAAAGACATAATTATTATTCTTCTGGACAAGTGAATACCTAGAAAAAAATCTCTGGTATGTATATTCAATCTCTGGTAAATATATTCTTTGTAAACTAATCGTTTAACACATCTGTATCTAAAGACCAATCATTCTCATTAAAAACTAAAGAACTATGCTTAGTTCTCTAATTCTGTTTAGTTAGAAAATTCGACTGGGTGTGGTGGCTCATGCCTGTAATCCTAGCTCTTTGCGAGGCCAAGGCGGGAGGATTGTTTGAGCTCAGGAGTTCAAAACCAGCCTGAGTAAGAGCGAGACCCCGTCTCTACTAAAAATAAAAAGAAGTTAATTGGACAACTAAAAATATATAGAAAAAACTAGCCAGGCATGGTGGCACATGCCTGTAGTCCCAGCTAATCGAGAGGCTGAGGCAAGAGGATCGCTTGAACCCAGGAATTTGAGGTTGCTATGAGCTAGGATGACGCCATGGCACTCTAGCCCAGGCAACATAGTGAGACTCTGTCTCAAAAAAAAAAAAAAAAAAATTAAATCGTTTTATACCTTAATTCTCCATTTGTAATTAGCAGTTTAGAACTAAAGGCAGAAATAAATAATACTTTGGAAATGTGTAGCATTTGGAGCCTTTATAATATCCACTAGGAACTGTAAAGATATGTGAAACAAATAGTTAATTATTGAAAATAATATTTCATATAGATACCAAGGCAGGTCCCACTCATGGAGGTTTTTAACAATGTTTTACTTGGTGATACTTAGGGCTGAATATGAAAAGAAATTAAATAATCATGATGATTTATATTTCATGATGTAATTTAAAAGCCATTGTAAGAATTATCTTTTCCATCCTCAGAGCAGCCATGGAGAATACTATTATCATCCTATTTATAGATGTGGAAACGAAAGCTCAGAGAGGCTAAGTGATTTACTCAAAGTACCATAGCTGATAATGATTATAATGAACTCAAGTTGTCTTTGTCTGAGATCAGAAAAAATACCACTGTATATAATGGCCCTTGTAACTTCCATGTATTGTTTTCAATTGCGTGTTAAACACAAACATGAATAAAATGAGTTATGAAGATGAGATGCATAGGATATTAGCTATCACACTAAGAATAAAATGCCTTTTATAGATTCTGGGATATGCTCATAATATATTTACATTGTACAGAAGGAATTTATCTTTCATTTGTTTCTCCAAATATTTATTTACTATGTGCCAGGCGCTGGTAGTGGCTACTGAGATAAAAAAAAAAAAAAATTCCTGTGTTCCAGGAGCTCATAATGTAATGGAGAAAAAGCAAAGTCAATTACAAGTAAATGTAACACATATGACAGTGCTGTGCAATCACAAGTATTTTGTACTCAACCCTCCTTGCAAGGACAAGGAAAATTCCTTTGAAGGATGAGAGAGAGGTCAGGTGAAGGATGTTAAGTTAGGGGTTTAAGTTACATGTGGAATGCAAGGGAAAGTGCAAGCAGAAGGAATGCCATTTGGAAAACATGGATGCATGCAGAACCATAAAGTGTTAAGATCTTATAGAAATACCTTCTCTAGAGAGTCTCATGCAGTACACAAGAAGTAGACAATTTGCAATTGCATTTATTTAAAATGCATTTTAAAATGCATTTCTACTTAGAAATGAATTATTTGTAGCCTGTTATTTGACTAACAATTTAGCGAAAAAATGATTGTAATATTAAAGTTCTACAATCCTTTCATTGTATGTTTCAAATCCTCAAAGACATTAAAAACCAACTTAAATTATTAACGCTTAATTATGCAGACTATAGAGAATGTTATGGAAAAGAACTATATTCAGGTTAGTGAAATATTTATTAACTTTACCAATAACATGTAAAGTTTCCATGTACTCTCTGTAAGGGTAGCATTGCTCAACTATAACAGTATCAAAATCTTGAAGTTGTCTCTATCCATGGGAATGACATGCTTGTAATAATCTGTATCTTCTGAAGAACGCTAGTGTACAGTCATTTGTTTCACAATGACATTTCAGTCAATGACAAACCACATATATAGATATATGGCAATGGTTCCATAACAATACAATAGAGCTGGAAAATTCTTATGCCTAGTGACATGGTAGCCATCCTAACATAGCTGCACAATGTATTACATGTTTGTGATGATAGTGTAAACAAAATTACTGTGCTGTCAGTAGCATAAAAGTATAGAACATACAATTATCTATAACATATAATACTTGATAATGATAATAAATGACTATGTTTTGGGTTTATGTATTAATGTTTACTGTATTATACTTGCTATTATTCTTTTAGAGAGTACTCCTACAGGCTCCATTCCTGATAAGTACTTTCTACAGGTTATAGATGTACCTTTTTTATATTTTATACCATATTTTTACTATTCTTTTTCTATGCTTAGATAATCTTTAGATAAACAAAACTTGCCATTGCGTTACAATTGTCTATAGATTTTAGTACAGTAAGATACTGTACAGATGTGTAGCCTAGGAGCAATAGGCTCTGCCGTACATAATAGCTTAGGTGTGTAGCAGGCTATCCCAGCTAGGTTTGTGTAAGTACACTCTATGATGTTCACACAACAAAGAAATTGCCTAACAATGCATTTCTCTGAATGCAATCTTGTCAAGTGATACATAACTGTATTCTTTACCATTACTTCTCTTTCAATTTCTGAGAATTTTTTCTAATTTTTATTATTTTTTCAACATATTATGCCCTTATGAATATAGATGCAAAAATTCTCAACAAAATCCTAGCAAACCAAATTCAGGTGCTTATCAAAAAAATAATCCCCCCAAAAAATAATCCATCATGACCAAGTGAGCTTCATCCCAGAGATACAGGGCTGGTTCAACATATGCAAATCTATAAATGTAATTCAATACATAAATAGAAATAAAAATAAAGACCATATGATCCTCTCAATAGACACAAAAAAAGCATTCGACAAAATTCAGCACCAGTTTATGATAAGAATGTTTAACAAAATTGGCATAGACGGGACTTACCTAACAATGATACAAACCGTATATGACAAACCCACAGCCAACATCATACTGAATGCAGAAAAATTGAAAACATTACTGCTTAAAACTGGAACCAGACAAGGCTACCCTCTATCACCCCTTCTGCTCAACATAGTGCTGGAAGTCCTAGCCACAGCAATCAGGCAAGAGAAGGAAATCAAGGACATCCAATTAGGGGCAGAAGAGGCCAAACTATTGCTCTTTGCTGATGATATGATTTTATATCTAATTTTTTGTTCTTCCCATCACAGCCCATTTCTATAACTCTTATATACACTTATTCCATATTTCATTATTTTACTTCTTAGCTTCACTCACTGTCAAATACAGAAGTCTGCACTTGCTTACTAATGCAAAACTGAGACCTGAGCCTTAAAGCAATCAGTTTGTGATTGTAAAATAAGTACCTAGATATCCATGGAACATATTCTCTGGGGATCAAGCTTAAAACCAATGGAAAGAATAAGGCCCTCATGTAGAAAGAGTTGGGCCAGAAAAGATGGAGTTAAACCTGATGTGGGTAACAAAGATTGGGCTGAGATAAATAAATTCAAGTCCTGAGAAAAAGATGTAGGATATAGTCTAACTGTTTTTGCTGAAATTCTATAAAATGGATGTGTACCCCTTTTTCTTTCAATCTTTGAGATCAAGTATACCATCCTGACATCTTCTGCTATGATTTCCTTCTCTTTCCCGGCTCCCATAGAAATTATTTTCTGAATCAGAAGTTGCCCAACGATAACCCATGGGCCAAATCCAGCCCACCATCTGTTTTTGTGAATGAAATTTCATTTGAAACAAAATCACATCATTAGTTTACTTACGGTCTGTGACTACTTTTGTACTACAAGAGCCAGGTTGAGTAGTTGTAACAGAGACCATTTGGCCCACAAGACATAAGTATTTATTTTCTTACCCTTTGAAAAAAAGTTCAACTGATCTGAAAGCCTGATTATGTAATTATGACATATTGCTTTTTAATACAATTTTTCATGGAGTTTACTCCTCTCCAGTGAAATTGTTGGCCTTTTTGTGTAGGTGTTTGTATCCCTAAACAATGGCAAGGAGGCTTTAAACAATAAATACTCAAGTTCTAGGAGTTTAGCAATTATATTTTATTTATTGCTATACCTTCAGTATATTGCATTGTATCAAGTGCATGGCAGATGTGAAACAAAAATGTAAGTAAATGAATGACTCTTGGTTACAGAGCTAGAGAAAGAGCTAAAATATTTTATTTTAAGGATAAGGCCTAAATACACACATTGAGTCAGATATAGTCACAGTGGCAAACTGAACATTAATTTATAAAATCAAGTGGTCAGCTTCAAGTGTGGAATTGATGGGTCATTCAACCAATAGGTTCTTACCTATTATATTTCATGACAACTATATTCACATAAATGAGCATTCAGATGCAGTCTATTTCCTTTAAACAATAAACATTCTTCAATAGATATTTATTCTTTTAGACATCAATTTCCTAAGACCTAGTTACAACTTAAAACTAATTTAATCTCCAAAAATATGCAAAGCCCACCAGGAGAGGACTTAATTGTTAGAAAAGTAATAACAGATTTTTTGTTTCTTAATTGTTATTTTATTTTTTATTACCTTGCCTAAGCTCATGCCATACCTTTTCTCATGCTGATTTATAGGACCTGAAAATGAAGTTAAAATAACATATTCTGAAGGCTGGAAATGTGCAAGCTGCTTTATAGAGGCTTTATAGAGGAAAAATCAAAACATTTAGATATTTGTTGACTGTTTAAGAGAGCGCATGTCAAAATAAGAGTCAGTCTGGCATTCTAGGAAAGAATTTTACCTCTTTTCCCCTTTTTTTGGCTTTTTAATGTTATTTGGAAGAAATAATTTTTTTTCTGAAAGTTATAGGCCAAGATAGATTCTGTGATACTGTTGTGTTGTACCAGTCTACAACTAGGCAGTACCATGATGCTCTAGTGTGTTGTTTAGCAGACCTTTAGCAAACGTCCTAACATCTACCCTCCTTCTTCCCTGCCCACCTGCATTTGGGCCACTTCAGCTGATCACCAACAGCTGTTTCAGCATCCTGCTGTCATTCATCCTCCATGTGCATCCAGCCCAGTGGAGCTACATTAAAGTGAGCAGGGCTTCACGGCAGAGAGATTGGCTGCCTGCCAGGACTTCGTTATTAGTGATCCTTCTTACTGCTCATGTTTCATAGGCTCTTGAGTGACACTGAAGAGGTTTTACCAGGTTTTTAAGATACTCGATGGAGAGTTGTGGCAAGCCCACATTTCACTACCTCTGCTTTATAGACGCCAAGCTTGACTGGTGACAAGTACGTTCTCTGCACAAAGCAAATGTGTATACCTATAAACTGGTATTTCAAATTCTGTACACTAAGATGACTTGGCAAGAATGATGATGAGTGCACCTGCTTAGCAGAAGAAAAATACCTAATCACAGTCCTGAATAACATTATGTTTAACTATTATACCATTGAAGATTTTCTTTCCAAGAGAAACTGGAGGTATTAGTACCTACTCACTTCATATCAACCGAACACTTGTTTTACAATCTATTATTTTAACAACCAAGAAATTTGCATTTTAATTGTGCAATGTTTTCATCTTATATAATAATTTAAATTCATCAGCAAAATTAGGAAAAAACTTGGCAGAACATAAAATTAAACAGAAATATATTCTGGAATTCATTTCCTATTTTTTAAACAAATAAATATGAAGATCAAAAAAGCAGAAATAGAAGCTTTGAAGTGCTTTCTTTCCCTGAATTTTGGCCCTGTAGGAAATAAACATTCATAAATGGAGATTATAATCTGGTTCCATAATCTAGTTTGCCAAATCGTCATCTAGAAGATTACATTAGGCAACAGAATTTGAATAATGTTAAATATGAAACATATTTTAGCATTATCTACTCTTTTTCACATTTCAAATGAGAATAAAGTCAAGCTATGAATTAAATGGGAGACACTTAGTAGCACACTTAGTTCTACAACTCTTTTCATTCTACCTTATCATCAAAAGGATATGGGATTTATTTCAGACACAAAAATTCTCAGATCTACTCCTCACCATCCACTCTTCCTCCCCAATTTGTATTCTTTGTTTCTAAAATGCCACATTCATTCTACCCTGGGAAGCTTTATTATATGTAAACTAGACAGAGGGGCCAATGAATTTTACTTTTCTGTAGTGTTTGGCTATGTGACATTACAGTCACTAAACAACACTTGATGACTGAACCCCAGAAAACACTGTCTGCCTTCTTGCTTCCCTTCAAGAATCAGAGAGGTCATGTGTAGTGAGAAGCTTTTATTCTTATAAAAGCACAGGACAAGGGGTCAAAAAACCTGGATCTCAGAACTAATTCTTTTATTAATCATGTGATCTGCACACATCTGAACCTCATTTGTATCATCTATAAAATATAAATAACACCTATCTCATAGAGTTACTAATTTAATGAAATCATTCATTAATTTATTAAAACTTATTTATCAAAAACTATTATTCATTAAGGATTGTTCCAGATGTAGGAGTTATTGTAGTAAACAAAACAAATACAAATCCCTACTTTCATAAAGCTTTCATTCCAGTGGATAAATCAGACAAGAATCATAACAAATGCTTCAATTACATAGTATGCTAAGATATAATAAATGGCTATAGATAAATTTAAAGCAAAGTAAGGAGGATAGAACATGCTGGGGAAGGAGAGGTAGATAGGGTAGAGTAGTTAGGGTAAGATTCAAAGAGGAGATGGCAACAGCAAGAAGCAGGAGGTGAGAGACTAGCCACCTGGCTAGAAATTGATAGGTCCAAGTAGACAAAATATTTGTTGCAAAACACTAAGGCAGAAATCAACCTATCCTACCCTAAGAAGAATAAGGAGGATAGTACAGATTGAGTAATGTGGAATGGAGAGTACAAGAGATTAAGTCAGAGACACAGTTGGAGCCAGATAATTTAGGCCTTGAGAAAATTGTAAAGCCATTCATTTTACATTAAGTAAAATGAGAAGTTAGTAAAAAGAGTTTGATTTGGGGGCATGATGTAGTCTGACTCGTTTAAAAGTGTTTCATTATGGCTTCTCTATAGAAAATAGATCAAGGTCAGGATGGGAGCTAAACTGGAGCAGTTGGAAGAAGGGAAGCCAGTTGAGATGACTGAAATCATTGAAGAGAGATATGGTATCTCAACATAGGATGAAATCAGTGGCATTGATGAGAAAGAAGTATTTTAACCATATATGTTTGAAGGTAGAGCCATCATGAATTTCTACAAATTTGATGGAAACATGAAAGAATGAGTTATGACATCAAGAGTTTTGGACTGAGAAACTGGAAGAAAAGAGTGCCAGTAACTGAGATCGGATACTGATTGTAAAGTCAGTTGAAGATCAAGAATTCAGTTTGAACATGGTGAAGAACAAAAAACAAAATTGAAGAACTTATACTTTCTAATTTCAAAATATATTGAAGCTACAATAATCAAAACGATGCAGTACTGGCATAAAAACAGACTTATTCACCAAGGGAACAAAATAGAAAGCAAGTAAATAAACTCTTTCATATATAATCAAATGATCTTTAACTAGCGGACTAGGACACTTAATGGGAAAAGGACAGTCTCTTCAACAACTAGTTTTGGGAAAAATGGATATCCACATGCAAAAGAATGAACTTGGATTCTTTTCTTACACTATGTACAAAAATTAATTCTACGTGGATGAAAGACCAAAACCTAAGACCTCAGACTATAAATCTCCTAGAAGAAAACATTGAGGGAAACTTCAGGACATTAGGCTTGGCAACAATTTATTGGATATAACAACAAAAGCACAAGTAGAAAAAGAAAAATAGACAAATGGGACAACATCAAAATTAAAAATATTTGTACATCATAGGACACAATTAACAGAGTGAAAAGGTAACCCACAGAATGAAAGTATTTTAAAAGCATATATCTGAAAAGGGTTAATATCCAGAATACATTAATATAAAGAACTTCTATAACTCACAACAAACAAAAAATTCAAATAACCCAATTAAAAATTGGCAAAAGACTTGAAAAGATATTTCCTTAAAGATGATATACAGAAGATCAACAAGCATATGAAAAGATGCTCAACATCACTGTTCATCAAGGAAATGCAAATCCAAACCACAATGAGACATCATCTCACACCCATTAGAATGGCTACTGTAAAAAAACCAAACCAAAATAAAACAAAACAGAAAATAGCAAGTGTCTGTGAGGTTGTGGAAAATTGTAATTTTTGTGCATTGTTGATGGGACTGTAAAATGGTGCAAGCCTGTGGGCAAAAGTATGGAGTTTCCTCAAAACTAAACATAGAATTATCATATGATATAGTAATTTCACTTCTGGTCATATGTTGAAAAAATTAAAAGCAGGGTATCGAAAAGATATTTTCACACCTATGTTCATATAAGCACTATTCACAATAGCCAAGAGGCAGAAGCAACCTAAATGTCCATAGATAGATGAATGGACAAAAAAAAATGGGGTATATATACACAATGAAATATTATTCAACCTTAAAAAGTAAAGAAATCCTGTCACATGCTACAACATGGATGGAGCTTAAATGAAACTTAAAGACTTATGCTTAGTGAAATCAGCCAGTCACAAAGAGATAAATATGATACAGTCAAATTCATAGAAACAGAAAGTAGAATGGTAGTATCCAGGGATTGGGGGGAGGGGCTAATGGAAAGTTGTTTAATGGTTATAGAGTTTCATATATGCAAGACAAACAGGTTCTGGATATCTGTTTCACAACAGTGTAAACACTATGTAAATATAGTTCCTATATAAAAAAAATCTAGAAAATATAATGTAAGTAAAGTGATCACCTTTAATAGTAACAGAATAAGATGAACTACATAAGCAAAATTATAAAAGGAAATGTAGACTATCTAAATAAAGATGCAATGGGAGACTTAAAGAATACTTGGATAGAAAGTTATACATTTCCCTTGAATCTCTAATATAAAGATATCAGTTTTCCATAAAGTAATCATAAATGTAGTACAACAGTGATAAAAATCACCCAAAGTATTTTACTTGCAACTAAGCAAGTTAAATACAGGTTTACTTTGAATAAAAATTTTCTAAGAATTGCAAGGAAAATTCTTTAAAAGGATAATAATGGGTAGGAATTAACCCTGTAAGATATTACATTATGCATATAGTTTTAGAAACTAAAGCAACTGGATGCTTGGACATAAATATAATGAGAAATCAATGAAACAGCAGAAACAACCCATAAATAGATGCCCAATAGAAATTTATTGTTGAAAAAAAGATTACATTACAATTCCTGAAGAAATCCTTTTTGAATAAATAAAATTTGGAAAATTTGCTATTTGAAAAAAAAATAAATTTTGAACCTTATGCTACTTCTTAAACAAAATAAACCCCAAGTGAAAAAAAAAATTAAACAGAAAAATTGAAAAGTATTATAATTAAATTTGAAGTTTTTTCCATAACATTAGAGTGAGAAAATCTTCTAAATATAATGTGAAATTAAGATGTCATAAAATAAAATACAGATAAATTAGACTACACAATTTTTAAAGTTTTTCCCTGAAAATGTATTATTATTCAAATTAAAAGTCAGTAACACACTAAATAAGATACTAGGACATTTGAAAGGCAAAAGTTTAGTTCTTAATCTTTTATAATGAGCAATTACAAATCAATGAAAATCTGTGAAAATTCCTATAACAAAATGAGCAAAGGATATGAAAAGATAGACCATACAGAAAAATAAGTATAAAAGATTTGAAAGTATATGAAAAATGTTATACGAAAACTCCCACTATAATAAAATTAATTTATAATTGAAAATAGGATACATTATTTTCCAACTATCACAATTACAAAGTGTGAAATGTTGATTATACACTGTGCTGATGATGGAATGGGGTCTATGGGCTCACATAATAAAAACTTGTTTGCAAAGAAATTTGTTTATACTTAGCCAAATAAAAGTCATATGTAACACTTGATAGTCATTTCATTTTTTAGGATTATATCCAACAGATATTTTCACACTTTAGCAAAAAGACATTTAAATAAGGATATTTATCTCAATATTTTTTGTGGTAATAAAAGATTAAAAACAATATAAATGGTCAAGAGATTATTTATTAAATAAATTATTTATGTCCAAGTAATGTATTATTGCATTACTACGGGCATGGAAGAAATGAAACAGATCTATCCAAAGTGATGTCAATGACAACCAATGAGTACTGGAAAAAAGTAAGTTGCAAGAGAGTGTATATATTATGATGCCACTTAGGTATTTAGGGACATATCTGAAATGATATACAGGCCACTGGTAGCTAGATATTTCTAGGAGGAAGGAAATACTGGGAGAGGGCATTGAAGGATGACATATTCCCCATTAACTGTTTGTATTATTTGAATTTTCCTGTTTGTATTATTTGAATTTTTCCTTATGAACATATAATGCCTACTAATAAAAACAGTACAAACAAGTACAGGAACTTAATGATGGAAAAGGCCTTATAGGGAAACTACTCTTCTGTTTCTTCCCTTAGTCTTTTAAAATCTTGAAGCATGAGTACTATCTATGTATGGATGAGTTTTATGAAAGAGCTAACTCTACTGGCTTTTCGCTGGCAGTACAACATAAATAGCTTCTGTTGAGAAGAAGAGAGAAAAGCAACCTAATGGCCATAAATAGTTTAAAAAGTATGCCATGATGGATTACTGCTTTTTTTCCACTTGCACTCAGACCTTTTAAGTATTATGGGGAAGAAATTCTTTTATTCATTGACTAAGTATTTATTGAGAGATTTTATGAGCTAGTTACTGTTCTAGGTGCCTGAGATACACCAGTGAACAAAACAGATCCAAATCACTGCCTTACACCCAGGGGGAACTGCAATCAGCCTGTCACAAGTGGTCACTAGAGCAACTGCCAGAAGCATGACCCTCAACATCCTGTCCTTGGAAGACTATATGAAGTATTTGGAATCAATGCACTAGAAAATGTGAATGCGTAATTTATTGGTCTAACACTTGATTAGCTGAAAGATGACATTCAGAAATGTATTTTGGCTGACCACATTTGATGTGTGATACATGGTATCAGTAAGCAGAAATCAAAACATTTTTCAAAGCTCAACTTAATAGATTTTAAATAATTAATTTTATTGGTGCATCGAGCTTCACAAATTTAAAATACTTTCACATATTACTTTCATTTCCTTCTAACAACTCGATCATAGGAGGAAAGTCAGGGCAAGTGTTTCTTGCCCCATTTTATAGATGGGAATAAGAGCCTCATAAATGTTGTGAATTTTCAAAGGTTAATTGACTGGAAAGTGGCACATCTTAAACTAGTTCCTAGGTTTCTAAAATCTTGGTTCAGTTTTCAGCACATATTTCTTCCTATGAAACACAGAAAAAGTTTTACAGCAGTCTGACACAGGGACAATTCATAGGGCCATAAAGTTTCACTGACAGTACAAAGGTGATAGATGCTACTAGTCCATGCCAATACACAGAATGGCAATTTAAAAAAATCTACAGATGTAATGCTATTAAGAGCACCAAAGATGCAAATATTTTGCATTAACATAACAATAAAAAAGAATACTCTCCTACATTTTCATATGTTCACTCTGGAGTAGAAGAATATGTAATGTTGGCTTCCATTCTTTTTAATGTTTCTTTGTTTTTATATGAAACATAACTCCAAGAATCTTAATGAGAAACGTAATCTTCACTTAAAGTAATCTTTTGGAAACTGTATCAAATGTGCTAAATTACTTACGCATTTTTAGCAGACAGTATCAAAACTGAATTGATAAATATAAATGCTGTTTCTGCTGAAATCTTTAGAAAGGCTTGACTAGTCATTAAGTCTTCCAAAAACACTCTGAAAAATACAATGGAATTGTGACTATGATTTATCTTCCATGTGACGATCATCACAAATCAGACTTAGTGGTTTCCCTTCATTCTTCCAAAATAGTGACAGTGAAAACATCCTCTTGGAAAAGACAATAAAACAATGACATATTCACTGTGACATCAGAGGTAGTCAGTGCCAGATCCATCTGAAAACGCACCATCCAAATCACAAAGCCTTTCTATTTGACAACCAAGATAGGGCCCAGACTGTACAAAACCTGCTGTCTCGAGAGTTGTTTTTGAGTGTGGTCACCATACTTTCTGTCTTGATCATTCTCTATCTATATTTCCTGTACATAAAAATAATTTAAAGACTGAACCTGTCCTAAATAATTACCAAGGGATTCTCTGATTAATCTACATGGTTGAAAATATACCTCCAGTAGGTCGTTGCAGGGAGTCACCTGATCAAAGAAAGGAGTGAGCTCAAATTCAACCTGAGTCGAGGGTCCAAGGTATGGCCCCAATGTGAGTGAGCCTAGAGTTTGTCAGTCAGAAAAAGGGGCTTCTTTTTTAATCTAATTTTTAGCATTAGAATTGTCAATTTTTTTCTGGTATTAATAATTTATACAAAAACAGTGATGTCTTTTAGTTGCAATTCTGCTTGATATTTAGTAAAATCGAGAACCAATAAAAATACAAAGAGATTGTTACTTTTGAAAAATGTTAACCAGAATTTTTCAGAAGCAAAAAAATTTTATAATAAAAAACAAAAATCACTTCAAATTATACAAAGCTGAGCAGTCTCCAGGCAGTTCGCATGGTAAGCCCACTTTAGCTTTGTAAGGGCTGATAGCTATTTCAGGTGTGCAAAATAACCTAATCATGGAGAACACAGACTCTGTTAACCTGAATCATATAGAAACATCTCATGACACATAAACAGGGATTAAAAACCAGACAAATATTCTCACTCTGCAATAATTTCCCTCATAGGAAAAAGTGCAGTAATCTAACAAACTGACAGCTTCTGTGTCAAAACCTGTATTATCTGAATGAAGATGGAGAAATTTTAAAGAACTAGGAAGTAGAAGAGAGTGAGGAGGATGCTCTGTGGCTAGCGCATGCGCAGCGCAGGCTTCAGAAATTGGAAGAAAAGGCAAGTGACAGCAGGCAGGTGAGACATGCTTTTTATTGTCCAGAGCAATACAGCAGTGCCGAAAAGCATGGCTGAGAACTTGGCGAGCGCTTATATATGGCTCTGAACAATAGTGGTGACATGCCATGGGAAAGCGTGATCACATGGGTTCACATAGGAGATAACACCTTGGTTACATGAGTATGCTGATTCATACCTCCACAGACAGCCAGCTAGCCAGGAGGGCCGGGCTAGAAAAACACTGTGGCGGTCATCTTAGTTTGGCTTAAGAAACCTATTGCCTGTACAAATGCATTTTCCCTTACAAAGAGCAAAGCGAATATGCCTGAGAAGGAATGATCTAATATGACGGAAATGGCATGTTCTTGGCAGTCTGGAGTGCAAGTTCGGTTCCTGGTTGGGCCAGCAGTGGTGTACTTGTGCAGTCTCTGGCTCTCTGGGCTTAAGTATCTTAACCACACAGGGAAGAGGCTGAATTAAACAACTTTTAAGGGTCTTTTCATTCCTAGAGGTCTATGATTTGATGAAATTGGTAATTACCACAACAGAGGTGGTATCACTGGCTGCCTCAGAAAGTTAAGATTGCAGAGATAAGCAGTCATCCACACAGATAAAACAGAATTTGTCTTCCCCCTCTTCCCTATATATCAGAAGTCCTTGGGAGAATAAGCTGTCTTTAAGGTGTAAAGGAATATTGAAGACAGAAAGAACTCAAGTTTGAAAGTCAGAGGACTGAGTCAGTTTGAACTTGGCCCTTCCATTCACTGCTATTTGGTATAGTTCAAGTTAATTCAACATTTCAGATCCCCAATTTTCTCATATGTGATAGGATTATCATACCCTACCTTCTGGAATTGTTGGGCTTGGCTGATAGGGTTGGCCAATACAGCCTTTTAATTCTGCTCTAATAGAAAGCAAGCTTCTTGAGGTCAGAGATTAATGTAGAGATCTTTGAAGCCCTAATACATTGACCAGTAATTGATACTTTGTAGTTGCTTTATGAGTGTTATGTTCATTGAGTAATCAATTATGTAATTAGTAGCAAGTGACCCAAGGACAGAGTGTCATTAGGGTTGTTTTCTACGGGCAACTGAAGCAATCAGAATTTCTTTCAGATGGTGTACAACACCATTCACATCAGTTTTGCATAATACTTTGAGGATTGTAATGATCACCTTGACAATAAAGTGAGGTTTAAATTATGCTCAGGTGTTCTGTTTCAGAGCCAGGGAAAAGTCACATATTTTAAAACTGTCCTTTTTAAAGCACAAGGACAAACACTAGTGGTTAAAATATTAACTCTTAGCTATTTGGAAAATTGACTATCTCAATCTTATACAAAAGATTCCAAATTCAGAGGCTTATGTTTCTATAATACAAAATATTAATATTTAACAAGTTTCATTGACAAGAAACCCCCCAAAATAAGAATAGAAAATAGACATAGCATTAAGTAATTTGGTAATTATCTATTTACACTTAAATAGCCATTAAGTAAAACATGTAGAGGTTACTGTCTAATTATAGATTTTTCTATTGATATGAGAATGGTCAAATAGTCTATGGTTCAGCTTTTATAAGTATTTTTGCCTGTTAAATTACAAATAGAAAGTGAATTTAAAGATTAATTGAATAGGATATATAATACAATGAATCCATTAGATTTTACTTATGGGACCTATGCATGTTGAAAATATTGCTAGGATGGCTAGGTTGCGAAGTCTTGTTTGTGCATATGTTGATGTGAATGTGAATTTGTGTTTCAGTTGTTCTACTTATTTCAAGAGATATTATTTGAACACAGGAAAATAAATTTTATTTGCTAGGATATTAACACCTTTTGATTTTAATTGCCCCAAGTTTTTCATAAAACTCTTTTCAACATGAGAGATTTGAGTTAGATATTGGTTAGGCAAACAATTAATAATTCTAGTATTATTCTATAATTTTTTAAAAAGTCTTAATTTTATTCAAACTAAAATTTGATCATTTCCTTTTCAAATTTTTACATATAATGTGGTAACTTTCACACTATTTCTTATATCTAGTGAGTAATGTGATTCATTTCTCTGAATAGAAATAATGTTTTATTTGATTTTGAAGTTGGTAAGATTCCTCAGAATTGAAAAATTATAAGCTCTAAAAATGGTTGGTCTACCACGTATCTTATGAAATGCAAAATTAGCATGTGAGTAAGTTGTTCGTCATTCATTCTTCATTGTCTTTCTCCTTGTAGTGGGGGAGAGTGAGTTTGCACATCTAGATATAATAGAAATGATGCTTCATAGAGGTGGTTGTATTAGCATAAAGAAAAATGAAGCAGTGATGAATATATTTTCTCACAGATGTTAATTTTCCCTTATATTTCTTATCACTTTTGATATTTATGGAGTTTTTTTGCCATGAGTTGCAAACATAATCCTTCCTTAAATTAAGTACAATTTTGTACAGCACTCCCTACTTCTTTACCCCATGCACTGACAATTTCATCAGCAAAATAGCCCTGTGATATAATTGGCACCAATAACGATGTGAGCAATAGAAGATATACCACGTAATAATGAGAAACCTGCAACTTTTTCCTGATGCTTATGTTTTTCTCACTTCCTGAGGACCAGTGGTGTGCTGGTTGGTTTCAGCTTGCACTGACACACCAGAGCCAATTTTTAAACAATCAAGAATCCAAGGAGCTGGTGTTAAAATCAGCCAGGCTGGAGATAATGACAACACACAAATCCAACATGTCAGTTCTTGTTTTTGTTCTTTTTCTTGTTGAGACACTTCAGCAGCATACCAATGCTAAGAACCAATACCACCAATTGTTATCTTTTAAATATTAGATACCCATTTCCTGAACTAATTGCCTCTTTTCCACTGTCATTTTTGTTGATTCAGGTCCCTGTTACCTCTCACCCAGAGTATATAAGACTCTCATCATTTCTTACCAAATGCATTTATTTCATAGCCTTTTGACAAACCTCGTCTTTGTCTTAATCCATCAATCTATCATTCACTGTAGTTGCAGAGTTACTTTATAGCTTGGCTATACTAACAAAATACTATAAGTACTGTAGACTGGTTAAACAACAGAAATTTATTCCTCACAGTATTGGACACTGACAATCTGAGACCAGAGTGCCGACATAGTCAGGTTCTGGTGAGGGCTCTCTTCTGGGTTGAAGACTATCATCACATTGTATTTTCACATGATAGGAGAATAAGCTAGCTCTCTGGCATCTTATAATGGCACTAATCCTGTTGACGAATGCTTCACTCTCTTAACCTAATTATCTTCAAAGATGCCATTTCCAAATGCCATCATGGTGGGGATTAAATTTCTGCATATGAATTTTGGAGGGACACAAACATCCAGTTCATACCATGCTCCTACTACATGGCCACCAGAGGTATGTATGGAGGCTGTTAGAGGTGCTCACCCCCATCAAGTTTCAGTGTCACCTGAGTGTATGGCTTCTCATTAAATGTCAGTGGTATCTCTAGAGGCAGATTTCCAGAGACCTCCAGACATGGCAATGAGTGGCTTTCCAGCCTTGCACCACTTACATTCTGGGGAGGAGTGTTTTCAGCAAGGTCCGAATCTCAGACTTGGGGAGGGGGGTCCCATTACCAAATATATTTCTTCATTCGGTATTCTCCCTCAGCTCTTCAACATTTTTGGAGTTTCCTTTACTCCTTTATAGTTAACTCCTTATAAACCAGAAAATGACTCTCTGTGTTAAACTTTTCCTCTTAATAAATTAGGTACTTTCTGTATCTCAACAGGATCTTGACTGTTAGTTACCTCAAGAGACAATGTGGTGTTCACACTCCAACTCCTGCTGAAGTGAAATTCCTGATACTTCCCCCAAAAGAGTGGTGAATTAAATCTAAATTGTAACTATGAAAGAAAAGAAATAAAATTTAGGCAAAAAAGGATAAATATATAATAATATTTGGAGAGGTACTATTCCTCTCAGTAATTGATATAATATAATAACTACACGAAAAATCAGTAAGGATATATTATCCATCAACTTGACCAAACTGACTTTCATAGAACATAGTACCCGACAACTGCAGAATAAGCATTCTTTTCTGAGGAACACAAAACATTCTCCAAGATAGACTGCATGTTGATCAATAAAACAAATCTGAGCAAATTTAAAAGAATTCAAATCATGCAGAATGTGTTCTGTGACCACAAGAGAATTAAACTAGAAATCAGTAACACTCTGGCAATCTAGAAAATCCCCAAATATTTGGAAATTAAAAATATGCTTCTAAATAATATACAAATCAAATAAGAAATCATAAGGGATATTATTTAAATTGAATGTTAATCAAACACAACATAAAATTTGAAATGTGGTTAATGCAGTCCTGAGAGGGAAATTTATATCTCTAAATGTATTTAAAAAATTATAAAATCAATGATTTTAAGATTTCTTCCTAAGAATCTAAAAAAAGCAAATTTAAAATAAAGTTTAGCAGAAATTAGAAATAATAAAAGTAAGAATAAAAATCAATGACATAAGAAATAAATAAAAACTTTAAAAAATCAATTTGTCAAAAGTTGGTCCTTTGAACAAAATGAATTATTTTCATAAACTTCCAGCAGATACATCGAGGAAAAAAAAACCTAGAATGAGAAAACAAAAACTACTAATAATCAGGTATGAAATAGAGGACATCAGTATAAATTCCACAGATGAGAAGAAAATAATAGGGAATATTAAGGAAAACTTAATGTCAATAATTTTGACAGCTTAGATGAAATGGAGAAATTTCTTGAAAACAGTTTGCCAAATTGATATAAGCAGAAATAAATATACTAAATATTATATTTACTTTAAAATGAATTAATAATCAAACACTTTCCCACATGCACAAAAAATCCAGGAACTAGATACCTTAAGCAGTGAATTTCATAAATCATTTTTAGAAGAAATAATAAAAATAAAAAATAAGTCTCTTCTAAAGATAGAAAGGAATACTTTCCAACTCAATTGATGAGGCTAGTATAACCCTTCTATCAAAATCTAAGAAATACCTTACAGTATATGAAAAAAATCAGAGAAAAATAATCTTCATGAACATAAATGCAAAATTCTTAATAAAATATTAGCGAATTGATCCAATCATATATAAAAAAAAGTAATATATCATGACCAAGTGGGATTAATTGAGGAATGCCATATCAGTTTAACATTTTAAAATCTATCATTATAATTTAGCAAATAAAAGTATAACTATAATAACTAAAATTTTTTCTGCAGAGAAAAAAAATTAAAAAATTCGACATCTATTAATGATAAAGGTAAAAAGAATTCAATATCTAGGTTTAGAAGGGAAATTTCTCAGTATAAAAAAAGGATATCTATTAAGAAAAACTCTGCAGCTAACATCACAGTTAATAATTTATTTCCTTCATAAATAAAAAAGAAGACATCAAGCAGAACATTGTGCATCAGTTAACAATATCAGGGGAGGACTCCAACTACATGGGGTGTAACAAAGATCATCACAATGTCAGCTACTAGAAAAAGAATCTCAACTTTTCTCTTATTCCATAGTGAAAATTAATTTTAAATGGGGTCACACCTAAACATAAAAACTGGAAACACAAAATCTAGAAGAAAACAGTAGACTTTCATTACAATTATGGTAAAGTATTTCTTAGAACATCAAAGTATTAATCTTAAAAAAACAACTGTTTGGCATTTTCTTGTAAAATTGACATGTCTCTATACTATGATGAAACAATTCCACATGAAGGTACTTAACATATGTCCATAAAAACACATTTGTAGATGTTCATAGCAGCCTTAAACATAATTGAACCAATCTAGTAACAATCCAAATATCCATCAATAGAAAAATTGATAAACACATTGGAGTATATTCATACAAAGGAATGTTTATCATTAATAAATTGGAATGAAGTAATGATATATTCAACAACATGGTGAATTTCTAAAACATTTTATTATGCAAAAGATACCAAGCACAAAAGAATACGATCTTTATGATTTTATTATACAAAAAAACAAGATGAAGAAAAAGTAAATTATAATAAAATCAGAAAGTGCTTACTTCATGGATTGGGGCACTTATTTAAGAGGGACAGGAGGGAACTTAGTGTGGTGATAGATATGTTCTGTATCTTCATTGGGGTGGTTATTACATGTGGCTATACAAGTGTAAAAACTCATCAAACTGAACACTAAAGAAATTATGTATGTAAATCATATCTCAATAATTTAAAAACTGTGTACCAAATGAAAATATCTGTATTGATTCTTGGTTGCTTTTAGTATAAATTGTAAATACTTTTATACACATACAAGATTCTAAATAATTCATGTTTTTCATTTAGACTTTTTTCTCACCTGTTTCTACACTTGCTTATGCTTTTTAACTTCCTGTTATAATGCTGAACTATTGCACATAAAATTCCTCAATGTGACATGTTTCTTAAACCTTTGTACTGTTACACATATAGTGTCCTACACCTGGATGTTTTTCCATCTATAACTTTTCTTGGACTTCAGCACATATTTCGTTGTATTAGAAGCCTTTCCTAAACTTGCCAGGTCATTTAGATGCCCTGCTGTGTGCTATTAGAGAACACTGTGCAGTCCTTTGATAGTACTTGTTGGTTATTTTGTAGTTGCCTACTTGGCAGCATAAAAAGAAGAAAGTCTAGTTTAATTAGTAGGATTTTTTAAAAATTTATAACCTTCAAACATCTGATCTATCTCTAGAAAATAACAACAAAATGTTTGTATAACAACCCTACAGAATTTATTTCTAATTTTATGAATTACTTGTAACTAGTTTATACACAAATGGTGATGATGTTGATGATATAGCAAATATTATCAATTATTGAATGATTGCTATGTGTCAGATACTAACCTATATATTTTAAATTTAATACACACAACAACCTATGCATAGTGAATATTACTCTGCCCATCTAAAGATTAGGAAACAGACCAAGAACTTAATATGTACAAATACTGAAATTGGGTAATTTAAACAAAATAATTTAAACAAAATTTTTATAAGGACTGTTTTCATGGAAAATTAAAAATAAAAATAAATTCAGACTGAAATATCAAAAATTCTAAATTAGTTAATCTGGCTCAACTTCCAAAAGATAATAACAAAGAAAAAGATTTTCTTGTTCTATGTATATTGCAAAGTAAATGAGTAATCAATGTATTTAACTTTCATTTTAACTGCATTACTGAATATTCTTCTAATGTGTTTCATTAATTAAATGAATTCATAACTCTTTCTTTACTACTACGTATGCTATTGTTCATGGCATCAATGAGTATAGTCATGACCACAATGTAGTGCCATGCCAAGTTGGTTTGAAAACATGTTTGTAAACAAAAAAGACAGAAAGGTAATATATGAAAAATTCCCCATAATTTTCTGCCGGCAGCTAACAATGTAGAAATCAAAACAGCAGCTTTCAGCACTAACATATTCCAATAATATGTTTAATTTTGCAATGTCGAAATGCTATGTGACATCTCCTAAAACATGTTTTTTCCTCAAACTCTAATGGTCAAAAACACGACTCACAGAACACCTTTCTTTTTAAAATAAAATGCACACACACAACACACACATACACACAATTATGTCTCTCTATGGCTGAATCTGTGTCTCAATAATTTTTTGAAATTATTGCTTGCATGTAAACCAGGGGTCAAAAAACAGTCTTAATGCAGATAATGCTCTCTGAATGATGTCTTAACTGACTTTAAGTTAGGGCAGTAAATATAAACAAGAGTTGTTTCATGGAGTACATGTATAATTGGCACTGTTAATTAAAATACACAAATGTATTTACTAAATAAATGCTAAATAAATAATGCATAAATAGGAAAGAGAGGAGTTAAAAGGAGAAAGAACTTTGTTTAAAGGACAGAGTAAACAGGGTCATAGAGATATGGAGAGAACCTAAAATTCTTACTAAAATTTTCCTTTGGAATAGTTGGTAACACAAAATTTTTGCTTCAAGTATTGATCATTCATGATACTTGATGCACTTCTTTGAAAATTTTTGTTTTTAAAAATGCTATAATTTCTTTTGGGATAAGGGAACTAAAAATACCGAGAGGAATGTATTCATTTAAATGTATTTTCTACAAGCCAAATAAAACACGGAGAATAATTCTAGAAGAGCTCTTAGCTGTCCTTTATATACACGTGTAACACTTGGGAAATTATTAAAACTCGACCTGAAATCATATAGGAAGAAACATTAGTTGACTCTCAATTCCAAGTGTAGCATCATTCTGAGTATTTCCTTTCTTAGTTTCTAAATGTAATTTCTCCTTAGGTGAAATTCGAATCCAATATCACAGGTTAAATATGCTACATATTTTTATGACTAGTCCTAAAACTTTTAGATACTAAAATCTTTCATCATATATTTAAAAAGGATTTTAAGATAAGGACCATGTCCTCTTTATTTCTATTCCTCAGGAAACAAATAATTAAATGTATTGCTGGAACCTGGGATGCACTTAATACAATATTTCATTTTCTTAATTTAAAAAGGCAGTTATAAGAAAATCAGAGAAATTATTTTTCTCCTTATTCTGATTAAATGTGTTATATCTTAAATTTTGTAACAAAATAACAAAAAGGATGAAAATTTTTTATTGTGCTAAGTATCAACAAACTTTTTTTGATAAACCAACGTTGAAGTCTCTTAAAAAAATGTTTTATTCCTACTTCATCATCATTTGTCCCTTCATACTGAGTACACACCACCGAAGCCACTAGTTGCTTCTATTCCTCCAAAATATTCAGATCTCCCTTCGTTGTTTAAACATGAATGTAATTAAACTGAAGATTAAGCAATGTACCCTGCCTCATTTATACTATTTTTTCTCTTCTTAAAAAATTCAGAACAGACTATACATAAGCATTAAGTCAGTTTCTGTAGCACACTTTGGCAGTGATCCTACTTCAGTGTATGTAAAATCTCAGCAGCTGATAACATTTCAATCCCACAACCTTGATCTACTAGATTTATAGTGCTGAGTTCATGAACTATCTTTCAGAAAAAATTCTGTTGGCTCAGACAGTTATGTTATTATTTTCTTCGTGTGCTTTACTAACCTCCTCTTAAGAGTCTTTGCACCTTTGGGGATAATATCTTTGCTTATTGCTTGTGTGGCATGGCAAGTTTCAAAGAGTTCTTCACTCTTCCCAATTAAAAATTAAAGCCACCTTACATTTAGAATGGCAATGTCGTCCTAAGGGAAATGTATGTTGTCTTTAAATTGAAGCTTCTTAGAACGCTGGATAGTCATTAATTGAAACTACGTACAGCTCTGTATTATAAGCACTGTGTCTTACAATAAATTTCCAGCTGTGTTGTTTTTTTCTTTTAAATCAGCTAAATATAGCTGTCTTGGTGATTTTGACATTTTGATTCTTCAAAGGCTATAATTTGGAGGTTCAGATAAGCTTTTAATGTGCTTAATTTAGTTAGTAATCTAAATTTCTGTTGGATTTTTCAATAACAACACAATGATAAGGGTCATAGAACACAGCTCCATTTAGCTTCTATCTGAGAGGTTTGAAGAAGTTGCTAGAAAATTAATACCTAAGTTAATAACTACAATGAGACCATCTATACATTATCTATTAATGCAATATGACCACCTTTCACTGTTTCTCTGATGACTTGTGACTTACATAACCATATATTCAAAATACGAATAGACATTTCAAGGACAAGGAATCAAAATTTGAGAACTGTGGGTCTGAAATCCCTCACTGATTTTTAGTTGAAATTAGAGAAGGCTACAGTTGTTTCACTTATTTTTGTTTGATATACACACGATTATTTAATTTCTGTGCAATATCAGACAGTGCATATATTTTCACACTACTTAAAGCATACAAAGCTTTTCCCTTTACAATTATTTTTTATCTAAAGATAAATAAAGCATTACTGGAAATTTGTTAAGTCTAGATGTATTTTTGGTAACATTTATTTTGCAAATCTTTACAAATAATTTTTTTGTTATTTCCCCACAATCATATAAATGTGGTCTGTATTATAAAATCTTATTTATATAGCTTTGTTAGGGATTTTGGGCACAAAGGAGGGAGCACAGTCTTCAGAGTCAAGTAAATGGGTTCAAATTTTGGTTCTGGCTCTTTCTGTGAGTGTTTCTCAATATCTCTAAGCCTGAGAACTCTTCACGTAGGAGGCTCGAAGTTTTGGGTAATGTGGTATTCATGTATGTGTGTATACAGGCAAATACATACACGTGCACACACACACACACATATAAAGAATTCTTGACCAGAAACTGTTCCATGACTTGTTAATTGCATGATCTTGGATTCAGACTTTTTTTTGAGCCTTCATTTTCTCATCTGTAAAAGGGGAATATAAACATCTATCTTGAAGTGCTTTAAAGATAATGGAAATGAAACAGGTAGCACCAATAGTAGAGCATAGTAGATGTTCAATAAGACATAACTATTTTCATGAAACAGTATCTGTGTGCTTTTCCTTAACAATAATAAATATTGAACCCCAGGAGCTCAGAGCTTCTGAGCCACTCTATATAAGAAGTAATAATAACTCAGTGTGTTTTAAATTAATAATTTCACTTTTTTAGTTTTATTTTTTCATTAGCTTGCAACTTCTTAAGAGTCTTATTACAGAATTTCTCACATATAGCACACAATTTGGTTATAATAGAAGTTCAATAAACTCTTTTTAATTTACTGATTGATTTAACCCCAAATAAAGGCATTTTAACTTTAAAATGTTCCACTTTGTTTCTGGGAATATACAATTATGTTAGAGTTCCCCAGAACCATGCTTAAGTTTAATGATTTGCTAGAAGGACTCACAGGACTCAGAAAACTATTATATGTGTGGTTACAGTATATTG
>CAUYSK010023030.1:0-19422 GCA_963575035.1 Avahi laniger | reverse complement strand
CCTGAGAGGCAGCCCCTCCCCCCGTAGCCCTGGGGTTGTGCAGGAGCCGGGAGAGCTGGTCTGAGGTGACTTTCAGAGTTGATAATGTCTGTCCTCGTGCTCCCTGGGCCTCAGCGGGGGGGAATTCAGTTAGGACAGTGTAGTCAACGCCCGGCTCCCCGTGGGGACAGGGAACTCCGGCCTCCAGGTCTGCTCCATGGTTGGCTCTCTCCTGCCTCCCTGGGGCCTGGGATGTCCTTTATCTGTGTGACCTGCCTCACTGGTGTCTCTGGGCCCAGCACGTGGCAGGTGGGGGCAGGGTCAGATTCTCACCTGCTTCCCAGCTCCTGGGCTTGTCAACTCTGGTCTCCCACGGCCATCCCCTGGGGAGGGGCAACCCAGCAACAACCCCGCTCTCCACTGGGGGACAAGCCCTGGCCCCAGGAGCCTGCTCCGCTCGTGTGCAGGACAGAGGAGAAGTGGCAGGAATTAATGCCCTGGGAACAGCATTCAGACAATGGTGGAGAGAGTCGGTAGGTAAACGGCCCAGGCCTGATCCACACTGTCTCCTGGAGGTTGCGGTGCAGAGGCCGCAGCAGCAGCACCTGCTCATTCTGGCCTCCTTCCCTTCCTGCCTCCCGGCAGGACGCCCCTAACCCTGCCTGGAAGAACATTTTTCGTTCAAGGTGTCCAGCAGCCTTTCAGCGAGAAGTCTGCAAAGACGGAGCCCCGGAGTTCTAGTTTCTGGACGAGGAGAACCCCCGAGGAGGACGGGGGTTGAGCTGGGGTCTCCTTCAGCTCCAATGTCTCGGGGTTCAGGCTGCTCTCGTTCCTTGGCTCCCGTCCCACAGACAGATTAAGCTGAACAAGGTGACAAAAGTTGTCATCTGGAAAAGTCTTGTGGCCAAAGGCGGCAGGGGAAGGAGGGCCAGCGAGGAGGTGAGATGCCCGGAGGAAACGGGAGCCGGAACGGCCCACCCAGAACCAGCTCCCCGCGGGCAGGACACACGCAGGAACAGCCACGGCCGGAGCAGAGAAAGTTTCCCTGCTCCTCCCTCCCCGAGACATCGCTAAGAGTTTTATTTTCTTGCCAGTTGGCTAAGAAGCAAAAAAGGAACAATAGATTCGAGCTGAAATAATTTGCATTTATGATGAACACAAGGAATATCTACCTTGCATTTTCCTAAAAAAGAAAAATTAAACCCCATTTTTAATTAACTGATAAACTATTAATCAAATTTTTGCAATGTTAGGTGACACATTATTCATTTAGATAGAACGACTGTGAACTTAAACTAATCAAATCTGATTTGCCACATAGGCTTGATTGAAATACATTTTAACTAGCATATACAAAGAGAAAATCTTGGATTTCTTACCTAATCTTCAGAGTATACTGCTGAGTTAATAAGGGCAGTTTTTTTTTTTTTAAATGAGACCACCATTTCTTCATCTGCATATCAAAATCAAGAGGAACTTAATTGCAAAACACATATTCCTGAAATCTAATCATTACACTGCTTTAGGGTATTTTATTGAAGCATGTTAAATTATGGACAGAATATTAATGATGGAGCTAATCAAACCCAATTAGTCACTTCTAACAATAGTCACATAAATATACAAGTCAGGTACTAAAGTACTGTAGGTATGATGTAAAATTGTTAAAATATTAAATGTATGGGATATTTATGAAATATTCACGTAGAATTTGAAGCCAAAAATTATTGGGTAAGTCAATTTAAAGAAAGCGAGTCAGGCAGTATCCCATATATTTGACTAGGATACACAAGTTCACATACGCGTTAGGTAGATTCGAATCCAGGAGATTAGGGCGTCTATAATCAATCAATCAGCACATTTTAATAAGGTGACTTACCATATTCATGACCTTTCATTCTTGCATCCAGAGAGACTGTTTTTCGTCTTTTGTTTTCTGACTGTTTCAAGACCTTTTGGAAAGGCGGGTCCAGGGTCCCCCAGGCCTGGGAAAGGCAGATGGACGAGGTTTTCTGGGTCTGGGGACTTGCTGTCCACGTGTCTCCTTCCCTTCCCCTGCCCCCAGGCTTGGAGCTGGCCAGAACAGAGAAGTCGCTCCCTGGGGAGGGGGTTCCTCCTCCTCCCTTAGCTGAGCCTGCAGAGAAGGGGGCTGGAGGGGCCCAGGGGAGCCCCTGGCCTCGGCCAGTGGTGAGTCTTGGTGGAAGATTCTAGGGCTGGGAGCTGAGCCAAAGCAGATAGACACAGGGGCTGGGATTCCCCGCTACAGAAACTCTCCCGATGCTTCATTTTGAGACAGTCGCCCCTGGCCACCAAGGCCCCAACCCCAGCACCCACACAAGTATAGCCGGCAGCTTCACCACGGGGCAGCAACAGCCCCCTCCATCAGGGAGGTTTTGGGTCCTCATAATTCCCTTTGCTGGCCCTTACCCTGTTCTGGTGTCCAGCCCGGACCTCCTGCTTCCCCCTGCAGAGCTCTTTGGAAGACGCTGCACTCTGGCTATGCATGCGGGACCCTGCTCTGGCCGAACATCCAAAGTGGAGCGCCAGAGGAAACAAGAGACACTGTCCCATCCATCCATCAACACTTGCCAAGAACAAATCGGTCCCAGGCCCCACCTGGACTCTCCCACACTGGGGGAGCACGCGCACGAAGCAGACCTCATGTTGCTTTTTCCTGCTTCAGATGAGGGCATCTCCACTGTCCTGTGAAGAGTCCCTCTGGCCCCATCTCCAGCCTCGAAGGTCTCAGGGGACCGCTCTACCCCCTGGACCCACAGTGGGCCTGTGACCCAGGCCTGCCACCCCCAGTCCTGACATTGGCTCACAGGCAGGCCCACGACCAGGGTGTCGCCCTAGGGCTCTTGCTGGAGCTACAAGGAAAGGGAAGCCCTTTGCCACGAGGGTCTCCTGGGGGGGCCCGTCGGGCCACAACATGGAGAGAGGCTGCCTGAGACTGAAACCAGCGCAGAGGAGAGAGGAGACCAAGTCCTCGTGACGTCAACCGTGCTCCTGGATCCTGCCGTACCTGAAACTTTTCAGTTACCTGAGCCGATAAATCTCCCATCTGTTGTTGTTTTCCTTTTAGCCAGTTTGAGTTGTGTTTTCTGTCACTTGCAACCAAAAGGGTCCTGGCTGATAGAAACAGAAGAGACGCAGTCTAGACCCTTGGAGCTGCAGCAATCTCGGGGGGGGGCGGGGAGGGAGGCCGCTTGTGGAGGTAGAGGCAGGACACAGCCTTCGCCCCCTGCAGCTCGGACGACAGGAGAGAAACCTGCGCCAGTTCTTTTTCCTTTTTCTTTTTTTCTGTTCTTGAGATAGAGTCTTGCTCTGTCACCCAGGCTGGAGTGCAGCGGGCAACACCGTAGCTCACTGCAGCCTCGAGCTCCTGGGCTGAAGAGATCCTCCTGGCCCAGCCTCCCAAGTAGCTGGGACTGCAGGTGCCCCTGGCTAAGTTTTTAATTTTTTGCAGAGATGAGGTCTAGCTGCATTGCCCAAGCTGGTCTCAAACTCCTGGCACCTGGTTCTTGAAGGACCAGCAGGGCTGTGTCTTCACCCCATGTCCCCATTTACGATCAGGGAGAAGCAGCAAGTGGAGCAACTGTGGCCACCCTGCAGGTGAGGGGGTCCCTGGCCCAGCACGTGGCTGGACGAGGGGTCACAGATGTGCAGAGGTTAACACGTCCTAGCAAGTTTACATGCCAGACTAGCACTGAAAACCCAAGCTCCTTGCTCCAGCAGTCCCGGCAAGAATTCCCTTCTCGCCTGGCATTCAAGGCTCTCCTTGGGCTAGTCCCAGCCTACCTCTGCACCCCTCAATTTGCTAACTGCTCAATAACCTGTCACACTGTCTAGAATTCTCCATCTCTTTGTCATTTCCTTCTGGAAGGCCCAGCTCCAATGCCACTTCCTCCATGAAGCCTTCCCTGGTTCCTCCCAGCCCAATTGGATGTCTCCGTGTTTAGAAACCTAGAGGGTTGTTCTTATGGATTCCTCATGATCTCAGCTTTCTGTACCTTGGCGTGTGAAGGGGAAATCTAGGTGCGAAGGTCCGTGTCCACGTTTGGGTGGATGCGGACACAGGGACAAAGGAGCAGACTTAAGTACGAGATTTTAGCAGAAGCTGAAACCCTCAGCCAGAGATGAGCAGGGCGTTTGCAGCGAGGCCACTGGACCCTCAGAGGGTGTGGGAGTGGAGTGAGGTTCAGGTCATCCACTGCTAATCACCAGGGAGGGAGTAACGCTCTTGACCTTGGTACACGTCTGTGACCTGGGTCCCCCACCAGACCACGAGCCCCCGGCGCAGGGAAGCAGCCAGCTTGTTCCTTCCAGCCTCCTGGCACCGTCAGAGGAGCTGGCCGGCAGAACCGCAGGAGCTGAGAACTTCCCCGGGTTCTGCAAGCCCCACCCTTGAGCTCCCGGCCCAGGCTCTGCTTGAGATTCAGCTTCGGCTCAACTTTGTGTCCGAGATTCCTGGGCTGGTGCATTTCCACACCAGGCTCAGCTGGGCTTGGTAAAGCTCCACATGTACTTTTCAATAGTTTTAAAAATCAGATAAATAATGCAACAAAATGATAAACATCAATTAAATATTTTTTTCTCATTTCTGCATCATACTTTTTTTTTTTTTTAAAAAGCAAAAAGCAGGCCGGGCGCGGTGGCTCACACCTGTAATCCTAGCACTCTGGGAGGCCGAGGCGGGCGGATTGTTTGAGCTCAGGAGTTCGAGACGAGCAAGAGCGAGACCCCGTCGCTACCAAAAATAGAAAGAAATTAATTGGACAGCTAAAACTATACAGAAAAAATTAGCCGGGCATGGTGGCACATGTCTGTAGTCCCAGCTACTCGGGAGGCTGAGGCAGGAGGATCGCTTGAGCCCAGGAGTTTGAGGTTGCTGTGAGCGAGGCTGACGCCATGACACTCACTCTAGCCCGGTTAACAAAGTGAAACTCTGTCTCAAAAAAAAAAAAAAAAAAACGCGAATGGGGACCACTCATCTCAAGAGGATTCAGAAATTGGTGAACTGGTGACCGGGAATAGCTGGAGTTTGAACCCAGTCTCCACCCTTGTTGTTAACAGTGAAAGACCACCGGCCCCTCCTGGCCACCATCCACTCCCCTCCCCTGGCGCCCAGCCCAGATTATTTTGTGGGTGAAATCTATCAAATCCTCAAGGACGGGGTAATAACCGTTGCTGCTTTGACTGTCCCAGAGCACAGAACAAGTCCTGCTACGTCCCTAAACGCAGAGACTTACTTCTGGATTTATAGTCATTCCCCTTGGATTAGTCTACAAATTTAGTGTAATTCCAATCAAAGTGAAGGGAAACTCATTCTGTCAAAACGCTTATGCCTTTCTTTCAAGAGCTCCTGAAAGGCACCCCTCGATGCCTTTGAATTTTACTTTTTTAATCAAGTTAATTGAGGTATAATTTCCATACCAAAAAATGCATCCATTTGAAGTGTACACTTTGATGAGTTCGGCAGATGCGTGCGCCCCCGAAAGCAGCACCGCCATGGAGATACGGATCATTTCCATCGCCCCAAAAGTTTGCTGGCGCCCCTCTGCATACAGCCCCTCCCCCCAGCCATATCAAACACCAACCTTCTTTCTGTTACTAGAGACCAGTTTGAATTTTCTGCATTTTATATAAGTGGAATTATGCCGTTTGCATTCTTCTGTGTCTGGGTCTTTTCAGTCAGCATCATTATTTTCATATTTTTCTGTGTGGTACATTCATATATACCTGGTAGTTTTCCATCGGGTAGATATACCACATTGTATCGGTGCGTCCATCGTTTTGTCATTTACATTGTTTCCAGTTTTTTATTATTGTGAATAAACTTATGAACATTTGCGTATAAGTCTGTGAACATATATTAGTTTTCTGTCGCTGCTGCAACAAATTAGCACA
Organism: Avahi laniger; assembly: GCA_963575035.1. Classification (NCBI taxonomy): domain Eukaryota; kingdom Metazoa; phylum Chordata; class Mammalia; order Primates; family Indriidae; genus Avahi; species Avahi laniger. The sequence continues at coordinate 13,533 of CAUYSK010023030.1, read as the reverse complement.
AATTGAGTGTTTAAAATGGTGCCCACTTACAATCTCACGGCGCTGTGGGTCAGGATTCTGGACGCGGTGTGGACCAACCGCTTACAGTCTCACGGCGCTGTGGGTCAGGATTCTGGACGCGGTGTGGACCAACCGTTTACAGTCTCGCGGCTCTGTGGGTCTGAATTCTGGACACGGTGTGGACCAACCGCTTACAGTCTCACGGCGCTGTGGGTCAGGATTCTGGACACGGTGTGGACCAACCGCTTACAGTCTCACGGCTCTGTGGGTCAGAATTCTGGACGCGGTGTGGACCAACCGCTTACAATCTCACGGCGCTGTGGGTCAGAATTCTGGACACGGTGTGGACAAACTAGGTCCTTTCCTTAGCATCTCACACGCCTGAAATCAAAGTCTTGGAGTTTATCTTGAGGCTCTGGGAGGAGACTCCGTTCCCAAGTTCATTCATTTCCTTGTAGTTTCCTTGCTGGCTGTCAGCCCAGCCAACCTTTGACCTCAGAGTACAGTCCCACCTACATCTCGGAGCACCATTAAATTTCTCTTATGCTTGAAATCTCGCTGACTTTTTTCCTGCCATCTCTCTTCTGCCTCCAGCTGGAGAAAGTTCTTTGCTTTTTAAGGGTTCATATAATTTGGCCGATCAGTGTAACCCAGAATAATCTCCTTAAATTACACCCGCAAAACCCCTCTTGCCATAGTCACAGGGTCTAGGGATTAGGACGTGAACATCTTCACAAACCATTCTGCCCACCACAGACAGGATATATGTTTTAATTTCTCTTGGGTAAATAGCTAGAATGGCTGCGTCGTATGATCAGTTTAACTGATCATGTTTAACTTTACTACAAAAAAAAAAAAGCCAAATAGTTTGCCAAGGTGGTTATACCATTTTATAAACCATCTGTAGTACTTGAAAGTTCTGTTTGTTCCATATCCTTGTCAACACTTGATATCATCAGTGTTTTTGATTTTAACCATTCTAACGGGTATGTAGCGGTATCTTGTTATACTTTTAATTTGCATTTCCCTAACGACTAATGATGTTAAGCATCTCTTCATGTGATTATTGGTCATTCGTGTGTTTTCTTTTTTGAACTGTCTGCTCAAATTTTTTGCCCATTAAAAAAAAATTGGGTTTATTTATCTTCTTATGACTGATTATAAGGATTCTTTATGTATTCTGAATTTAAATGCTTGTCAGATATACATATTATGAACAATTTCTCCTAATGTATTATGTCAGATATATGTATGTGAGCATTATGTCACTTGCCTTGCATTTTGTTAAGCGACTTTCCAAGAGCAAAACTTCTTAATTTTGATGAAGTCAAGGCTATCAATTTTTTCTTTTATCGTTCACGCATCTTAAGAAATCTTTAGGGCTGGGTGTAGTGGCTCACACCTGTAATCCTAGCACTCTGGGAGGCCGAGGCAGGAGGATCACTTGAGCTCAGGAGTTCGAGACCAGCCTGAGCAAGAGCGAGACCCTGTCTCTACTAAAAATAGAAAGAAATGATCTGGACAACTAAAAATATATATATAGAAAAAATTAGCCGGGCATGGTGGTGCATGCCTGTAGTCCCAGCTACTCGGGAGGCTGAGGCAGAAGGATCGCTTGAACCCAGGAGTTTGAGGTTGCTGTGAGCTAGGCTGACGCCACAGCACTCTAGCCCGGGCAACAGAGTGAGACTTTATCTCAAACAAAAAAAAAAAAGAAATCTTTGCCTTCCCTGAGGTCCCAAAGATTTCCTCCTCTATTTCCTTCTAGGATTTTTATAGTTTGCAATTTTACATTTGGGCCTATGACCTATTTCAAGTTAGTTTTGTGCGTGGTATAAGTTACATGTGGATGTTGTGGCTGGCTTATAGATAACTAATTGTTTCATTTATTGAAACACTTTTCCCCCCGTTGAATTCCCCTCATCATCTTGGTCAAAAGCAACTGAAAATGCATGTGTGGGTGTTTTGCTAGATTTTATATTTTGTTCCATTGTTCACTCTCTTGCCAGGACCTCCGTCATGATTACTGCAGATTATGGTTGTCTTGAAACCAAGTAGCATAAATCCTCCAATTTTGTTTAACTTTTTAAAAACTTATTCGTAAAATAAGTTGAGTGTGTTGCCTCTTCCTCTGTTCGTGAAAGGGTTTGTGTAAGATTGGTGCTATTTCTTCCTTGAACGTGTACTAGGATTTACCGGGGACACCATCTGGCCTGTAGTTTTCTCTGTTGGAAGATTTTTAAGTATCAGTTCAATTTCATCAATAGATAGGTAGGACTTTTCAGATGTTGGTTGCATCTCCTGTTAATTTTGGCAAGTGGTATTTTTCAAGGAATTTGTCCTTTTTTCTCTCTTTGCTTTGGTCGGTCTGGCTAGGTGTTTATCAGTTTTGCCGATCTTTCTCCAAAGTACCAAAACAGACAACTTGTGGACAGCCATGAGCCAACACCCAGTGAGGAATCCTGCTGGCCCCGAAGCTCGAAGCAGCCCCCAGCAGAGCGATAGCCCAGATCAGCCGATCCCCAGCCCACTCACGGATGCAGGAGTGAGACTAGATGACTCAGTTTTTGGGGTGGTTAGTTAAGCAGCTGTAGCTGACACAGTTTACGGTATACTTTATTTAACCAGTTCCCTGCAGATGGACGTTTAGCAAAGTGAACTATTTCAAGCAAAGCTTGGCTCGTTTTTTAAAAAAGCATTTCTATAAGATCTATTTCTAGAAGAATTACAGTCAAAGGGTTTGCATATTCAAAATTTTGAAACATATTCCTAAATTATGCCCACCAGAGCTACACTGATACACATTCTCATTTCCCATATGCAGTTTGTAAGCATCTATTTTCCAATACTGAATGTTAACTATTTAATTGTCATCAACCTATTAAATAAAATGTAATATCCATTTACATTTCCCTGAGCATTAGAGAAGTTGAATAATTTTTCGTCTATGCATTGGCCATTTGTTTTTCTTCTCTGAAATGCCCTTTCATGGTAAGTATTTTGTCCTTTCCTGATTATTTGTAGAAGATTTTTATATAATCTGGATTGGATATTAATCTTTTATCTGTTAAAAGTATTGCAAATATTTTCTTTAATCATGAAGGTTTTTTTTTAAAACAATTTGTTTATGGTATCTTTTACTGGAGAGAAGTTTAATATATTTACATAATTAAATCTGTTAAATTTCTTTATGGCTACTATATTTGCCTAAGAATATTTTTCCCATTCGAAACTAGAAAAAATTGATTACATTTTCTTCTCTTACAATACTTTTTATTGTTTTGGGTCTATAAATCATCTCATGTTCATTTTGAGTTATTATTTTAAGTATAATATTCTTTTCCAAATAATAGGTAATTATTCCAACAGTATTTATGAAATAACTTCATTACTTCCTCTTTAATTTAAAATGCCAAATTTATGCTAGATTTTAATTAAGGGTTGTTTTTAGAATTTCTGTTTTGTTCCACTGATCTCTCATAGCAGTATGTCAATACTATGTTGTTTGACTGCTGATGTTTTATACTATATTTTGTATCTTCAGGCAAAGTACTTTCAATTGCTCTTTATGCAAATTTTTTAATTCTTGGCAATCATCTTCCAAATAAACTTGAGAATATTAACAAATCTATCACAAAATGTATGTGGGTTTTGTTCGGGATTGCATCAAATCTATAGATCAATTTGTAGAGAATAGTTTGACAACATTGAGTCATTGCCTATGATTTATATCTTGATTTTTAGAAATTCTTATTTTAGTTATCTTCCGTTAAGATTACTTGCTTTTCTTCAAGTAGGGTTTTTTTTTTTTTTTTTTGAGACAGAGTCTCGCCTCGTTACCCGGGCTAGAGTGAGTGCCGTGGCGTCATCTTAGCTCACAGCAACCTCAGACTCCTGGGCTCAAGCGATCCTTCTTGGGTTTAGTTCTAGAGTTTACTTTGTTGTTCTGAAATGAATCTATTGACATGAAATTTTTTCTAGTCTGTTAGGCCAAAAATTAAGTTAATAGCATCTATGATATGATTCCATTTTTTTATAAAGAATACATCTACATCTGTGGATAACTGTATATACAGAAAAACTTCGGGTATAATGTTTATTGATCACTTGGTTGATGTCTTTTAGGGAAGGAATGATATTTTGATAACTTTGTATCTAACACTCGCATAGTACCTGGCATGTTAGTAACTCAAATTAGTAACTCACCTTCGTTAAATGAATGAATGAAATAAAGGAATATTGAAGGACCTTCATAGAGAGGATAATGGCGTCTTTCTCCGAGTGTATGGAATTTTGGATTTCTTTAAGTTCTTTCTGCTTCCTTGTATTTTCTGATTTTTCTCTTGTAATTTAAAAAACAGAAAGAAAAAGAATTTCATTTGGAAAAGGAAGAAAACCATAATGAAAGAGCACCATGGGTTATACCTCATATTCTACTTGTAAATTTAAACAAGAGAAAAAAATTGTGCAGATCCTAAGAATAGCTAGGGAGGCCGGCTGCTCACCTCTCAGGTCGACTTCAAATTTCAGAGACTTGGTCTTGCAGTCTGAGAAATGGGATTCTTTCCCACCTGCCTTCGCCTCTTACTCTTTCTTCCGTGCCGTGCGAGGGTCTCTCTGCCTGCCTGTGCCAGCCTCCGGGCCCTCAGCAGAGGCCCAGCGTAGCTCAGAGGGATTCGAGGGAAGCCGGGGAAAGCAATTCTCTAGTCCCTGAGGTTGTCGTCGTACATCGTGGTGATATATGGCACTGTTGCTCCAGGGCCTTGGTACGTTTACGGGAAGGGCAGACCAGGAGGCCCTTAGGGCCGGGACGGCCACCAGGTCAGTAATATACGCAGCTGGCAAAAGAGAACATCGACCTCATTTCCTCCAGAGAACAGATGACTACAGCCCCGGAGTCCCGGTTTGCGTGTAAATAATGAGCAAAGGCACGGCTGGGCCACGTGTATCATGGAGGAGAGAAACAGGAATGAGAGAGATTAGAAAAATACGAGGCCACCACTTATAGATCTGCGCAAGGAAGCGTAATTCATCAGGTTAGTTTTGCTTCTCAAGAAAGCAGCACGGCGTTGGTATGCTTCTCTACCCGAGATGACGTTTTTTTCGGTACGATTATTATCAACGAAATAATCACCGCAAGTAACGAAAAAAATCATAGTTTCTCAGGAGAAAGAGCGAGGTGGCAGCTGCAGCCTTTGGCATCGGGGCCGTTACACCCTGAGCGCAGCACTGAGCGGTTGCCCCAGAAATGATTCCACTGCGCGGAGGACAGCCTGGGACGCAGGCTGTGGGTGTGCAATGCCGGGGATGTGCACAGGGAAAGTTCTGGGAGTTTCACGTCAGGGATCGTCCTCTTCTGACCGTGTGGGTAAGAACAAGCCTCCCATGCTATCGTAGCACCTCGTCTAATGTCTGTGGCCCTCTGTTGCCTCCACTGTCTATGGACAGGGCCGGGGCTTGCCTTGGTCACCTCTTATCCCCATGTCCCGTGGAGGACCTGGCCCGTGGAGGAGGGGCAACAAATATTTGACGAAATTTAACTTTGTTTTATTGAAGGTGTTTGGGGGTAGCTGATGTTCCCCTGGATAAGCAATTATAATTTGAAAGATTTTATTTATTTTTCAATTAAATTAAAAAAAAATTTTTTAAGAGAGTCTTACTGTGTTGTCCAGGCCACAGTGCAGTGGTATGATCATAGCTCACTGCAACCTCCAACTCCTGGGCTCAAGCTATTCTCCTGCCTCAGCCTCCCACGTAGCTGGGATGACAGGTACACACCACAATGCCTGGCTAATTTTTAATTTTTTGTGTGTGGAGACGGGGTCTCTCTATATTGCCCCGGCTGGTCTCGAATTCCTGGCTTCAAGTGATTCTCCTGCCTCAGCCTCCTAGAGTGCTGGGATGACAGGCCTGAGCCACCGCGCCCGGCCAGTTTGAAGGATTTTAGAAGGACGAAGCTTTCACATTCGTGATGGCCTTTGTTTTTCAGGAAAACCTTGAGGCAGGTACTAGTCTAACCACTGTTGTGCAGGAGATTAAAGTTTAGAGGGAGGTTACATTTTTTTGCCTGTGGCTTCTCAACAGGTAAGTGGCAGAGATGGAACCAGAACTTGGTTCTGTCTGGGTTTAAATCCAAGTCCTTTTGCTGCCACATACGACATTCTCATATTAATCGGGAAACATTTTGGCACAGGCTGGTCTGTTTCCTGCTGTTTAAACAGGCTCCCCCCAACATCTGGTGGGTCTGTCTTTTGTGCTTAGCAGGAAGGCTACAGAGCAGAGACCAAGAAAGGGCCGGGGCAGTGTTACGAGCAGAGGTTCTTGGGTCTAGTGGAAGGAAGCAGCCAATGCGTATAGAACATCCCTGCCCTCAGGGAGTTGATATTTTAGTGTAGAGAGACGATAACTAGCACGGAAACAGACGAAATTGAGCATCGTAAAGTATGATAAGTACTACGAAAAAAATTTAAAAATTGGCGGCATAGGCCTGGAGGAGAAGGGAAGGGCTTCTGTGGACAGAATATCAGGAAAGCCTCTTTATTATTTGAAACGAGGCTGCGTAGGCGCCAAAGAGTCAACCGTGCAAAGATCTGGGAGAAGTACTGCAGGCAGAGGGATCAGCAGGTGCAAAGACGCTGAGTATCTGAAGAAGAGAGAAACTGCTGCAGTTGGCATGAATGGTCGGGTCTTGCAAGGAGGTGGAAGAGGTGGATCAGGTAATGCAGAATTCTAGCGGGGAGTCTAGATTTGATTGCAGTTGCAGCGGGAAGCTACGGAGGACTCTGAAAAGGAGAATGATGTGATCTGATCACTGTTTAGAAGCTCACGCAGGCTGCTGGGCAGAGAGCAGTTTAGGGGTGTGCGAATCAGATGTCTTTGGCTGCTAGTGATGGAAAACCTGACGCAGACTGCTTTGCTCAACCAGGAAACTCACTGGCCTTTTAAAGCTGGAGTCCGGAGGAATTGCGGACTTCAGAGTAAGTGGACTCGGGCTGAGTCAAGCTCTGTGATGCAGTCAAGGACTCAGGCTCTGTCTCTCCGCTATGCCGGCCACAGACTGAACTTCATTCTGAGTGTAGGAGGTGTCCAGGTGGTCTAACAGGGGAGTCCATGTGGTCTAACAGAGGTGACCAGGTGGTCTAATGGAGGAGTCCAGGTGGTCTAGGAGGTGTCCAGGTGGTCTAACAGGAGAATCCAGGCGGTCTAACACGGGAGTTTAGGTGGTCTAGGAGGTGTCCAGGTGGTCCCTCGGAGGAGTCCAGGTGGTCTAATCAAGTCCAGGTTGTCTAACAGAGGCGTCCAGGTAGTCTAATCGAGGAGTCCAGGTGGTCTAACAGAGGTGACCAGGTGGTCTAATGGAGGAGTCCAGGTGGTCTGACGGAAGCATTCAGGTGGTCTGACAGAGGAGTCCAGGTGGTCTAACAGAGGTGGTCTAACAGAGGCATCCAGGTGGTTTAACGGAGGTGTCCAGGTCGTCTAGGAGGTGTTCAGGTGGTCTAACGGAGGAGTCCAGGTGGTCTAGGAGGTGTCCAGGTGGTCTAGGAGAGCTGCCTGACACACACACGGCTACCTACTCTGTGCTTCCTGGCCAAGGGGATGGAGAGATTCCCTATGGAAGCACTGCCAAAGAATGAGGAAGAACTTTCTCAGGAGCCTTGAGGCAGCTCCAAAGTAAGAGGGGAATGCTCTTAATCTCTGACATTGGACACAACAACAAAAAAATAAAAATAAAAATAAAAATATAAAGTAAGAGGAGAGTGGGGGCGAAGTTTCGCCTGCGAACTTCCTAGAGCGTTCCCCCAGCATGTCGATGCCAGGACAGCAGCTCAGTACACGCAAAAGGAAAATGCATGGTGTGCAGTCATCAACGCGCGTGCAAACTACAGTTGCAAATTTTGATTCATTAGAAAGGCACAGAGAACAAGTGAGTTTGCTAAAATTAAACGTGCTTAGGAAATAATTCGGTGCATGGACTCAGCTTCCGCAGGCAGACGCGGCGCCAGACCCGGGGGACGCGCGGCTACGCGGTCCTGCGCTGGACGACCAGGCCCAGCGCCACCCTCGTGCAGCCAGGGGCGGGCCGGGGGCGGGGCCTGCGAGGCTGAGGGGCGGGGAGAGGGCGGGGCCTGCGGGTGGCGCTCGCTTCCCGACGTGCCGCGCGGGACGCACCGGGGGGCGAGGCCTGCGGGTGGCGCAGGGAGCGCGCTTCCTTATGTACCGCGCGGGGCGGGCTGGGGGCGGGGCCTGCGCGTCCTGACAGGCCGCGTGGGGCGGGGCTCGGGGCGGGGCCTACGGGCCGCACGCGCTTCTCGACGGGCAGCGCGGGGCGGAGCCTGCGCGCGCTTCCCGACGTGCCGCGCGGGGCGGGTCGGGGGCGGAGCCTGCGGCGGCGCGGGACGCCAGGCTGGGCCCGGCCACCTCAGAGACTCGTCCGGCTCCGGCGTGTGCTCCGAGCCCGCGGCGGCGGTGGCGGCGGCGGGCGGCATGCGCCGGTGAGATGCGGCCGCGGGCAGCGCGGACGCGAGCAGCGGCCCCCGCGGCAGCGGCGAAGGCGGGCGCGGGCCCCCGGTTGCCGGGCGCGCGGCGCATGAGGGCGAGCACGCGGGCGCCGGGCCGCCGCCCCCGCAGACACTGGTTCAGGACTCGTTCGCCCCGCTGAGGCCGCGCCCGCCATGCAGGCCCCGTCGGGCCCCGAGCCCCGCGCCCCGGCTTCTTCCCCGGCCTCGGCCTCGGCGCCGCCGCGCGCCCCGGAGCTGGCGAGGCTGCGCGAGGAGCAGGAAAAGGTACAGGCCGCGCCCGCCTGGCCGCCCGTGGCCGCGGTCCCCGGGTCCGCTCCGGCTCCCCCCGGGCCCCCTGACCCCCGACCCGCACCGGCCGGAGCGCGGCCTGCGGTCCCGAGGGGGAGAGTGTGGGAGAAACTTCAGTCACGTGCTCTTGTTGTCTTTTGTCCGGAGCCCTTTGACCTTAGCGGGCGTCGGGGGGGAGATGGGGAAGAGGGGTGTGACCGTCTGTTGAACTGGTGCCTAAAAGTGAGTTTGCAAACTTGAAGCTTGCGTGAGTGCGAGGGACGCTCGCTGTAGGTGGGAGCGTTCACCTTAATTTAATTTAGCTTGTTATTATCCAAACTTTGCCTAAAATGTAAACTCTGTTGCTCCGCGTGCGGTTGCACTTAGAAGTTTCGCCGCGTTTGCAACAATGTGCTGCTGCGTGTGCAGTCCCAGCGTGGGTTATTGAGTATCTCCCATAGTAGAATGCTATTTTTTAAGAAATGTAGTTGCACAGTGAGTTTTCAACTACCAGTGGCGAGGGGAGAAAGTTTTGCATTTCTTAACGGGAGCGTACATAAAAAAAAGTATACCCGATTTAAGAAAGAGTTGCATTGCTAAATTTGAGATTTTTCACGTGCATTCTGTGGTATTTCAGGTTGGTTCTGTCTCCTGAAGTATCTGCAGATTGTTACTTTGAAATGCAATATTTAATTTACTTAGAATGTTTTAGGCTGTATTGGGAGAGAGTATCATAGAGTGAGGAAGTGGCTTCAAAACTATAAATAGTTTGAGAGCTCCTGACTTTTCCTAGGACCATTCCTGTAGAAAAATGGCTATTTACTTAGGTACGTATAGTCAATAATAAATATACTCAGTAAATGTACTCAAATATACTCCATTCAAACATAGGGCTTTTCATAGAACCTAAAAAAACCCTGCTTTGCTTGGAAACCACCTGTTGGGATGAGCTGTGGGAATCTTTCCTACTTTGTTGTGGTTGGTTTAAATTATTTTGTGCATTGGGTTTCCTTTTCTCAGCCATTTTTCTCTAATACCACATACAACTGTTGGGTTTTAAACGTGGTGCCTTTTTTCCAAAATAAAGGTTTAAAAATTCAACTAGTTTGGCTTGTTTAAATTGTAAGACATTAATGGATCTTAATTTTTCTTTTAAAGAAAAACAGAAAAAGAAGAAAGAAAAAACAGTCCTTCACGAAAACCTTGTTGCTTTTGGCAAAACTATTTACGCTTTTTTTTTTTTTTTAAGAAAATGTGAAACAGACCCTCAGGATGGTGTTTCCATTGCCTTTTGGCTGTAGGGGGTTACTTTGCCTCCTTCGTAGTATATATGTATATACCGTGTGCATAATGCTGACTTGATATGTTTCTCCCACTTGGCGTGTTAAAAAGAGAGATCCTTGGCTTTATTCTGATGTTAGTGCTGCTGAAATACAAAGGATACTTTTGGGGTGCTCTGAACAGCTTTCTGGTTTGGTGTTGAGTTACATCTGAGCTAACCGCCTTTTCACTTACAGTCCTGCGGGAAACCGAGTGGACTGTTTTCAGTGGACATTGGCTGCATTGCTAAATTATTTTTCTGTGTTAATATAAATTTGGCACATGAAATAAGCACGTCCATATCTATCATTGGCATGTAAAATTGTTCTCCAGTTCATGCAAAAGCCCCTCAGTCAGTGGACTGGATTTATTTAATAGAAGGATCTGCTTCAGTGGATAGGAGACCCACAAGGCCACGAAATAAACCGGTGAGATAGCTGTACTTTAATTATGGTTCAGTATGGGAAAACTTCACATAGTAAACAGTAAATTAAACATTTTCGTGAGGGACTCTATTTAGGCCTTAAAACCAGCCCCATTGTAGGAGCACAGTGAACTCTAGTATAAAGCAGAAGCACAGTGATGTTCCGAATGGAAAAGGGAAAAATGTCATGGTAGCTTCATATTGGTGTGGCAGCTGCTATTCCTTTATATACGTCGAATCAAACATGCTGTTAAGCTCTTGGCCTTTCCCTGGCTGGGTTCCACGAGAGAGAATTAAACCTTGAAGAAAATGATTCTGAAAGACGGTTTCGTCGGTTTTCCCTGCGCTGGTGCCTAGCTGGTTGGCTCTAGGTGCGGAGAGAGCAATGACATCCTTACCTGGGTACCCTCGGCTTAGGGCCCAGTTTTCCCTGGGAACCTCGGTTGAGAGAGGCTGATGGGGAATGTGGTTTAAATGTGGCTCATCAGTTTTGTTCTGTTTAAAAAAAATTCAGCTAAGGCTATAACAAGTTTTACCTGGGTCCCTCTCTGTCGTTTTTTCCCTTGTTTAGTTTCTGGAGCACTGAATGAAAAGCACAAACATCGGCAACCTGAGGAAGAGGCCACACAGGGGCCTGAACGAGTCAGTCCCAATGAGCGAGAACGTCTGCATACAGTCAAGGGACAGACAGAATCTTTTAACATTGTTTTCACTTTCACTTACAGACTCAGTGCTGAAACATTTTCAGAAACTTTTTTTTAATTAAAGCTTTGGTTTATTTCTGTTTTGATTTAGCAAAAAGACATGTGAAAAAGGTTTCCTGCAGCCTTATTTATAATTACGTAATTATGTAGGCATTAAAAACTGGAGTATGTATAGTGTGGTTCCAGTTATGTTTATATGTATGTCAACGTTCACACGATACAGGAAAACGCACCATTGTTTTAAAAACACACAGTTTTATTTCTTACATTACCTAAAAGTTTGTGAAATAAGGTTGGATAGGATTTTAGTTTTTTCAATGAAGGCTATTGATAAAACTTAATTAATCTTAGCAAAAACTGGGATGTTATATTTTAGTTGCTAAGCACGTTCTGAGCCCGAAAAATGGCTGATTTGAACAACAGGTAAGCAGATTTATTTCTTGGTTACTCGAGAGCTGATAAATACAATTTAGTCAAAACAACCAACTTAGAGTTGATATCCTTCTTTTCCTCTGAGGTTTTGTTTAATCTTAATTCTCCGTCAAAAGATGGAGAGGAGGGAAACTTTTTTTTTTTTTTCCTTTAAACTAACTCTGTTTTTACCAACAGCAGTAAAACATTTGGTGGAAAAATGTAAGCTACTCAGGAGCCTGTCTAGACCGCGACCTGTGCCATAAATCCTGTGATCGAGGACTGTTGTGGAGTGGCTTGGGCTGTCCGTCCAGTGAAGTTTCCTCGGACTAGATTTTGTTAAATCTGGTTCTGTCTTAGAACTGCATTATGTTGAAATTTTGGTTTCTTGGCTAAGGTTGTGTTTCTGGGATATCTGTATTTTGTATCTCCAGATACTATTATCTTTTATTAGCAGGACTACTGAGATTTTATTGTAATACTAAAAAAAGTGATACATGCGATAATATTGTTTTCATAGGCTTATTTGCAGGATAATAGTAAGATTAGAAATTCATTAGGATAATTTGTTTATTATTGAGTGCCTCGCATAATTCTCATTTGGAATTTTGGAATAGCTTATACTTTTCCTGATACAGAACTTAGGGAAATTAAATGCATTAAGAGGAAATATTTTAAATTTTTCATAAAGCAGAACAGCTAATTTAAGTTAATGAAGGGTTTTCATATTTCTTGTGATAAAGTAAACTGCAGATAGTTTAAGGAACTGTCAGCTGTGTAGCCCATATCGCAGCTATTCTCCCCAAGCCTGGAATCCAGGGGTATCCGCTACATGCCAGGCGTGTTCTGCTGAGTGCGCAGAAATGAACAAAACGCAGAAAGTCCTTGCTTTCATGGCACTTACACTCTGGTGGTGAAGACATGCAGTTCGCACGTTTAAAATGTCGAGTGCTTTGTGATGGGTAAGGCCAGGTAGAAAAATAAAAGCAAGGTAAGGGAGGGAGAGAATGTGAGGACCCGAGTGAAGGGGCGAGCACTACAGGAGGGCTTGTCTGTTAGGTTTCACTGGAGCAGAGACAGAAAGTAGGTGGGCAGTAGCTGTCAGGATATTGGAGGGTGTTTTGGAGGAGAGCTTTCTAGTCAGGACAGCAGATGAGAGTGAGTCGGGGAGAGCAGCACCAGGTCATCGTAAGGTTTTGGTTTTTATTTTTGTGAGATGGGAAGCCATTGGGATGTGTTTTCAGACTGAAATTGTAGGTACCCATTTGTCACGCGTATGAGGACAGGAAAGGATGGGATTCCATTCTATGGGGGAGATTCTGTGTGCGCCGGGCCTTGCGATAGACATGCACAAATTTGGTGTTAGACTCTTCATTAAATGCTCTTAATTTCTCAGGTGAGCGATTTGGGTTATTTCTAGTTTTTGCCTCGAACTTTCTCATGGGGTATTTGTGTCTTTAGTTCTACTTACTGTGTTTTTTTCCAGAGTGTTTTTTCCGGCAGTTGGTGGAAGCCCCCCTGCTCCGCATCCTTACCGTCGTTTGCTGTCGTCTGTTCTTTTCACATTTGCTGCCGTCGAGTCACGACGAGTCCACTTGGTCTCCTTTCCAAAGGTTTATTGGCTACCTGGATGTTTAATCTGTTTTTGGTAAAATACTGGATCATCTCTGACCTATTTTCTATTGGAATGTTTGTTATATTCTAATTGATTCATAGTAATTCTTTATGTATTTTTGATATGAGTGCCTTTTCAGTTATATATTGTAAATATCTTCCTACGTAACCATAGTATCTTTTTTCACACCAAAGAAATTAGCATGGACAGCCAACATGTTCAGATTTCCTCAGTTTTTCAAAAAATGTTCTTTATAACTATTTTTTTTTTTTT